>JAUMJK010000943.1:0-196176 GCA_033558105.1 Coccyzus lansbergi
ATCCATCCCTCCCTCCCTCCATCCATCCATCCATCCATCCATCCATCCCTCCCTCCCTCCCTCCCTCCATCCATCCCTCCCTCCTTCCCTCCCTCCCTCCCTCCCTCCATCCATCCATCCATCCATCCCTCCCTCCCTCCCTCCCTCCCTCCCTCCCTCCATCCATCCATCCATCCATCCCTCCCTCCCTCCCTCCCTCCCTCCATCCATCCCTCCCTCCCTCCCTCCCTCCCTCCCTCCCTCCATCCATCCCTCCCTCCCTCCCTCCCTCCATCCCTCCCTCCATCCCTCCATCCATCCATCCCTCCCTCCCTCCCTCCCTCCTGCTGCTCTGCTGGGGGGGGGGGCAGCGACCAGCCAGGGGCTCCCCCCGGAGTTCCAGGTATCAGGCAGCATCAAGGCTTTGACAGGAATGGTTGGACTACAAGGTCCGATGGGTCCTTTCCAACCTGGTTGGTCTATGATTCTCTGATGATTCTCGGAGGCGCCACAGCCCTCGCACCCACAGCCGCCCGGGAACTGTGCCCCAAAACCCCCCCAGAGCAGCCTGGGAACTGTGCCCCAAACCCCCCCCAGAGCAGCCTGGGAACTGTGCCCCAAAACCCCCCCAGAACAGCCTGGGAACTGTGCCCCAAAACCCCCCCAGAACAGCCTGGGAACTGTGCCCCAAAACCCCCCCAGAGCAGCCTGGGAACTGTGCCCCAAAACCCCCCCAGAACAGCCTGGGAACTGTGCCCCAAAACCCCCCCAGAGCAGCCTGGGAGCTGTGCCCCCAAACCCCCCCCAGAGCAGCCTGGGAACTGTGCCCCAAAACCCCCCCAGAGCAGCCTGGGAACTGTGCCCCAAAACCCCCCCAGAGCAGCCTGGGAGCTGTGCCCCCAAAACCCCCCCAGAGCAGCCTGGGAGCTGCACCCCAGACCTCCCCAGAGCAGCCTGAATCATAGAATCATAGAATAAGCAGGTTGGAAGAGACCCCTCGAGTCCAACCAAGCCCTGCTTGGAAAGAAGAGGGGCAGGAGGGGTCCCCAAAGAGCTCTGTGGGTTGCCAGGGGGGACAAGGCAAGATTGGAAGGGGACTGAGGGGGGGACACCCAACCCCAGTTTCCTCCCCGAGGCTGCAGCAGGCACTGGGATCCCATCCCTCCCTCCTCCTGCTCTGCTCTGGGGGTGCAGTGACCAGGCAGGGGCTCCCCCCAGAGCTCTGGGTGTCAGTCAGCATCTGGGAGCTGCCCCCCAAACCTCCCCAGAGCAACCCGAATCATAGAATCATAGAATCATAGAGTCATAGAATCATAGAACAACCAGGTTGGAAGTGGCCCCTCGAGTCCAACCAAGCCCTGCTTGGAAAGAAGAGGGGCAGGAGGGGTCCCCAAAGAGCTCTGCGGGTTGCCAGGGGGGACAAGGCAAGATTGGGAGGGGACTGAGGGGGGAAACCCAGCCCCAGTTTCCTCCCCGAGGCTGCAGCAGGCACTGGGATCCCTCCCTCCATCCCTCCCTCCTCCTGCTCTGCTCTGGGGGTGCAGTGACCAGGCAGGGGCTGCCCCCAGAGCTCTGGGTGTCAGTCAGCATCTGGGAGCTGCCCCCCAAACCTCCCCAGAGCAGCCTGAATCATAGAATCATAGAATCATAGAACAACCAGGTTGGAAGGGACCCCTCGAGTCCAACCAAGCCCTGCTTGGAAAGAAGAGGGGCAGGAGGGGTCCCCAAAGAGCTCTGCAGGTTGCCAGGGGGGACAAGGCAAGATTGGGAGGGGACTGAGGAGGGGACACATGTCTGCCTTGTGCGCGACTCCCAGCTAAGTGGGGGTGTCTGTGTGTCCCTCTGCAGTGGGTGCCCCTCGGGGCAGAGCTACCCTGTCCTTCAGGTGCTAGTGAGGGCCTTGGTTTAGTGTTTGATAGGAATGGTTGGACTAGAAGACCCGATGGGTCCCTTCCAAGCTGGTTGTTCTGTGATTCTGTGAGTGGCCAGGGCAGTGGGTGCCACAGGGTGCCCCCCACTGCAGGGTGCCCCCCTCTGCAGGATGCCACCCTCTGCAGGCTGAGTGCCTGGCAGCAAGGTCCCCTGCGCCCTGACAGGCTGCAGGCAGCTGAAGGACTCCCTAGGACACCCCAGCCCCTGGGCACTGGGGGCCCGGAGCACTATGGGGGCTATGGGGACACCAGGGGGTTGTGGGGAACTGGGAGGGCTATGGGGACGCTGGACCTATGGGAGTTCTAGGGACGTGGGGGACACTGGAGGTGTGGGCTCTGTAGGGGCATGGGGGTCACTGGGGGGGACCAGGGGCGGGGAGGGGGGGGGGGTGTCTATAGGGGCAGAGGGAGCTATAGGGACTCTATATAGGGCACTTCTCCCAAGGGACAGGGGACAGGACGAGAGGGAATGGCCTCAAGCTCCACCAGGGGAGATTTAGGCTGGAGATTAGGAGGAGGTTTTTCACTCAGAGGGTCATTGGGCATTGGAATAGGCTGCCCAGAGAGGTGGTTGATTCACCTTCCCTGGAGGTGTTTTAAGGGACTCGTAGACAAGGTGCTGAGGGACATGGTTTAGTGCTTGATAGGAATGGTTGGACTCGATGATCCGATGGGTCTCTTCCAACCTGGTTGTTCTATGATTCTATGATTCTATGACTCCCCCCGCCCTCTCCCTCTGCAGCACTGAAAACTTCAGTCCTGGAGCGGAAAAATCTCTCCTTTATTGCGCTGCTGCGGCTCTGTCCCCTCTGTGCGCCCTGTGCAGAAGCTCAGCCACCGCCAGGAGTCGTCTCCTGCCCGATGCGTTGTTCCTCGCTAGCGCAGAGCCCTGGCTGGGGCTGCTGGAGCCCCAGGGCACCCCTGCAGGGGCTCTGTGCCTTAGCTGGGGCTGCTGGAGCCCCAGGGCAGCCTTGCAGGGGCTCTGCTCCTTAGCTGGGGCTGCTGGTGCCCCAGGGCAGCCTTGCAGGGACTCTGCTCCTTGGCTGGGGCTGCTGGAGCCCCAGGGCAGCCTTGTAGGGGCTCTGCGCCTTGGCTGGGGCTGCTGGAGCCCCAGGGCAGCCTTGCAGGGGCTCTGCGGCTTGGCTGGGGCTGCTGGAGCCCCAGGGCACCCCTGCAGGGGCTCTTCGCCTTGGCTGCTGGAGCCCCAGGGCACCCTTGCAGGGACTCTGCTCCTTGGCTGGGGCTGCTGGAGCCCCCGGGCAGCCTTGCAGCTGCTCTGTGCCTTGGCTGCTAGAGCCCCAGGACAACCTTGCATCTGCTCTGCGCCTTGGCTGCTGGAGCCCCAGGGCAGCCTTGCATCTGCTCTGCCCCTTGGCTGGGGCTGCTGGAGCCCCAGGGCAGCCTTGCAGGGACTCTGCTCCTTGGCTGGGGCTGCTGGAGCCCCAGGGCAGCCTTGCAGGGGCTCTGTGCCTTGGCTGGGGCTGCTGGAGCCCCAGGGCACCCCTGCAGGGGCTCTTCGCCTTGGCTGCTGGAGCCCCAGGGCAGCCTTGCAGGGGCTCTGCTCCTTGGCTGGGGCTGCTGGAGTCCCAGGGCACCCTTGAAGCTGCTCTGCGCCTTGGTTGGGGCTGCTGGAGCCCCAGGACAGCCTTGCATCTGCTCTGCCCCTTGGCTGCTGGAGCCCCCGGGCAACCTTGCAGGGACTCTGCGCCTTGGCTGGGGCTGCTGGAGCCCCCGGGCAACCTTGCAGGGACTCTGTGCCTTGGCTGCTGGAGCCCCAGGGCAGCCTTGCAGGGACTCTGCTCCTTGGCTGGGGCTGCTGGAGCCCCAGGGCAGCCTTGCAGGGGCTCTGCGGCTTGGCTGGGGCTGCTGGAGTCCCAGGGCACCCTTGAAGCTGCTCTGCGCCTCGGTTGGGGCTGCTGGAGCCCCAGGGCAGCCTTGCAGGGACTCTGCGGCTTGGCTGGGGCTGCTGGAGCCCCAGGGCAGCCTTGAAGCTGCTCTGCGCCTTGGTTGGGGCTGCTGGAGCCCCAGGACAGCCTTGCATCTGCTCTGCCCCTTGGCTGCTGGAGCCCCCGGGCAACCTTGCAGGGACTCTGCCCCTTGACTGGGGCTACTGGAGCCCCCGGGCAACCTTGCAGGGACTCTGCGCCTTGTCTGGGGCTGCTGGAGCCCCCGGGCAACCTTGCAGGGACTCTGTGCCTTGGCTGCTGGAGCCCCAGGGCAGCCTTGCAGGGACTCTGCTCCTTGGCTGGGGCTGCTGGAGCCCCAGGGCAGCCTTGCAGGGGCTCTGCGGCTTGGCTGGGGCTGCTGGAGTCCCAGGGCACCCTTGAAGCTGCTCTGCGCCTCAGTTGGGGCTGCTGGAGCCCCAGGGCAGCCTTGCAGGGACTCTGCGGCTTGGCTGGGGCTGCTGGAGTCCCAGGGCACCCTTGAAGCTGCTCTGCGCCTTGGTTGGGGCTGCTGGAGCCCCAGGGCAGCCTTGCAGCTGCTCTGCCCCTTGGCTGCTGGAGCCCCCGGGCAACCTTGCAGGGACTCTGCCCCTTGACTGGGGCTACTGGAGCCCCCGGGCAACCTTGCAGGGACTCTGCGCCTTGTCTGGGGCTGCTGGAGCCCCCGGGCAACCTTGCAGGGACTCTGTGCCTTGGCTGCTGGAGCCCCAGGGCAGCCTTGCAGGGACTCTGCTCCTTGGCTGGGGCTGCTGGAGCCCCAGGGCAGCCTTGCAGGGGCTCTGCGGCTTGGCTGGGGCTGCTGGAGTCCCAGGGCACCCTTGAAGCTGCTCTGCGCCTCAGTTGGGGCTGCTGGAGCCCCAGGGCAGCCTTGCAGGGACTCTGCGGCTTGGCTGGGGCTGCTGGAGTCCCAGGGCACCCTTGAAGCTGCTCTGCGCCTTGGTTGGGGCTGCTGGAGCCCCAGGGCAGCCTTGCAGCTGCTCTGCCCCTTGGCTGCTGGAGCCCCCGGGCAACCTTGCAGGGACTCTGCCCCTTGACTGGGGCTACTGGAGCCCCCGGGCAACCTTGCAGGGACTCTGCGCCTTGGCTGGGGCTGCTGGAGCCCCCGGGCAACCTTGCAGGGACTCTGTGCCTTGGCTGCTGGAGCCCCAGGGCACCCTTGCAGCTGCTCTGCGCCTTGGCTGCACTTGGGTGCTCGTGGCTGCGGGGTGTGATTGGCAAGAATTGTGAGTTGCAGTGATTTGTGTGCTGGTGGAGCGTGGGGCACCGGAGAGGTGATGCACCCAAGGTCATCGAAGCCACAGCAGTGACAGTGGGATGTCACCTGTGCTGCTTGGGAAAAGGCACAAGCTAGTAAAACACCCCCCAAAGCATCCTCATAACAACACCCTGTCCCGTTCCATATCTGTGAAGCACAGATATGGGTCTGACCTTGCCCGATCACTGAGCCTGGTTCTCCCAAGCCCCCAAGTGCCCTGTTTGCCAGGAGCTGGCCCCAAACCCCGGTGTCCCTGACTCTGGAGGGCAAGGACACGTCCCTCACCAGCTGGCAGCTCGGGGACGGCAGCAGTGAGGCAGCGTGGGCTGCACTGCACCGCAGCCCTGGCTCTGCACCCTGTGCCGCACAGCGCCCTGTGCCATGCAGAGTCACCGCAGCAGGGAGGACATCTCGATATATAATATATACATTGATAGCCTTCTGGATTTATGGATCTATCCTTGTATATATGACTGGGGAGAGGGGGTTGCAGCTCAGCCGCTGAGGTGCCCCCGCGGAGCTGTGCCTGCTGCTGGGATGGTGCAACGCTGGTGTTTGCTGCTGGATGCTCCCAGGAGAGCTGCCTCCTGCTCCATCAGCACCAAGGAGGGCTGCTGCGGCTACCCAAGTGAGCCGGGACTCCTGCTCGCTCCCCAAGGGATGGGAGAAGGCCCTTCCTCCGGCTCCTGGTGCTTTTGGCAAAGCCCCAGCTCGGGGAGCCGGATGACTGCAGCTCCTAATTATGACTTGAGTTTCTCCTTCTCCGGGCTGCGCAGGAGAGCTGAGCTGTCCTCCAGAAGGATCGATGCCCAAAGCAAACAGTCGGGACCCAGCACCTTCTGGGTTCCAAATCTTCTGTGTTTTCTTTCCTTTCCTCTTCTCTACCCCTGCCCATTCTCCTCCTCAGCTTGGAGGCCGCCAGTGCTTTCCTTGTGCCGATAGCCGGAGCTGATGATAAGTGCAGTCTGGCAAAACGCTTTTGCCCTTGGCCGCGGTCACACTTTCCCTCCCAGGTGAAAACTGCTCCCCTGTCCACCCCCACACCAGGCTGCGACTGCCCTCGCCTCGGCTTCTGCTGGAAGCTGCCTTCCCCAAAGCCCTCTTTGATTATTAGCCCTAATAACCGCGTTATCACATCGACCGAAGTGTTTCAGATGCCAAAGCTAATTTTGCTTTTCATGCCTTCCTTCATCGGTAATGGGATTTTGATAACATCACGCGCCCGAAAGTATTGGATAAACTCGGCATAATTCCCCATTTATTAATTAAACCATAAATTAGGCAACGCGTGGCTGGAATGGGGGATGCCCCGTGCTGGCGTCATCCTAGAGCTGGGGGCTGTGCTGGTGCCGTGGGCGCTGCCAGCCTTGGGGTGCAGGGTCCCAGCCCCACCCCGTGCTTGGGGGCTGCTGCACCCCACACCCACCTGCTGGAAGTCGAGTGATGTTTAATCCGCTCTGGTGCATGGAGGAAGGCTCGCGGTGGCCCTGGGTGCTGATGCGGGTCTAACAGTGGTGTGGGAGGCTGGAGGAGCTCCCTGTCACTCCCGCATGGCTCTGATCATAGAATCATAGAATCATAGAACAACCAGGTTGGAAGAGACCCATCGGATCATCAAGTCCAACCATTCCTATCAAACACTAAACCATGTCTCTCAGGACCTCATCTACCTGTGCCTTAAACACCTCCAGGGAAGGTGAATCAACCACCTCCCTGGGCAGCCTATTCCAATGCCCAATGACCCTCTGTGTGAAAAACTTCCTCCCAATGTCCAGCCTAAATCTCCCCTGGTGGAGCTTGAGGCCATTCCCTCTCATCCTGTCCCCTGTCCCTTGGGAGAAGAGCCCAGCTCCCTCCTCTCCACAACCTCCTTTCAGAGAGTTGGAGAGAACAATGAGGTCTCCCCTCAGCCTCCTCTTCTCCAGGATAAACACCCCCAGCTCTCTCAGCCCTTCCTCATAAGGCCTGTTCTCCAGTCCCTTCACCAACTTCATTGCTCTTCTCTGGACTCGCTCCAGAGCCTCAACATCCTTCTTGTAGTGAGGGGCCCACAACTGAACACAGGATTCGAGGAGCGGCCTCACCAGAGCTGAGTCCAGAGGGAGAAGGACCTGCTGGTCACACCATTTCTGATCCAAGCCAAGATGCCATTGGCCTTCTTGGCCACCTGGGCACACTGCTGGCTCATGGTCAGTTGGCTGTCAACCAACACCCCCAGGTCCCTCTCCTCCCGGTAGTTTTCCAGCCAGACTTCTCCCAGTCTGTAGCTCTGCATAGGGTTGTTGTGCCCCGAGTGCAGGACTGATGGAGCTGCAGCCCCTCTGCCAGGGTTTTGGGATGGGGGAACTGCAGCTGGCTCTGGCAGAGAGCAGCGTGGTGCTGAGGGGTGACCATGGTGGTGCTCGGTGATGCTGAATTGATGCCGTCTGGCCCCATGTCCCACTCTCCTGGCGCAAGTGGTTGTCTGACTGCACCAGATCCATCGCCTCCGACTGCTGATGGTTGGGCATCTGCAGCCCCATGTGCCTGGAAGGGGCTCCTGGTGGGGCATCGTTCATACCGTGTGGGCACCTTGAGGAAAAGTGGTGTCTTTTAATTAATCAGGAGGAAGTTTTTCACACAAAGGGTCATTGGACATTGGAACAGGCTGCTCAGGGAGGGGGTTGAGTCACCTTCCCTGGAGGTGTTTAAGGGACGGGTGGATGAGATGCTGAGGGACATGGTTTAGTGTTTGATAGGAATGGTTGGACTTGATGATGCAGTGGGTCTCTTCCAACCTGGTGATTCTATGATTCTATGATAATCTGGGGGGGGTTTCTTGCTGCCTAGCTCTTTCAGGCCCTGTGAGAATGCAGCAGGTGGGGGGCTCTGAGCTGGTGCAGGAGACAGGGAGCAAAGTGGGTGGTTGTGGCGCAGGAGGGCACTGGGGCAACCACAGCACTGCGCTTGGGCACGTCCAGCCTTTGAGTCCATCCGAGTCCTCACTGAGCTGGAGGTGGCCAGGGGGGATCACCCAGGGAGCTGCTCCAGGGTTAGGCTGAAGCTCAGCATGGGGGTGAGGGGGTGTCTGCATGCAGAAGGGATGCCCAAGGTGTGCCAGGCTGGATTGGGGTTGGCAGAGCTGATCCATCAGCTGCTGCTACAGAAGCACTGGTGTGGGTCAAGGTGTTTCTCATTGCCCATGGACCCTCAGTGATGTCTCCCACCAAAGTGACTCTGCCAACCCCACCCTGGCACTGGGACAGGCCACCAAACTGCTCGGCAACATCGTGCTGCGCTGGAGAAGATGCTTCCCACCTCCTCCTGTTGGAACGGGTCCAGAGGAGGCTACAAAGGTGATCTGAGGGCTGGAGCACCTCTGCTATGAGGACAGGGTGAGAGAGTTGGGGTTGTTCAGCCTGGAGAAGAGAAGGCTCCAGGGAGACCTTAGAGCAGCTTCCAGTACTGAAAGGGGCTCCAGGAAGGCTGGGGAGGGGCTTTTGATCTGGGAGTGTAGGGATGGGATGAGGGGAAATGGCTTTAAATCCGAAGGGGGAAGATTTAGATTAGACATTAGGAAGAAATTCTTTGTGCTGAGAGTGGGGAGCCCCTGGCCCAGGTTGCCCAGAGCAGTGGTGGCTGCCCGAGCCTTGGAGGGGTTCAAGGGCAGATTGGATGAGGCTTGGAGCCCCTGATCAGTGGGAGGTGTCCCTGCCCATGGCAGAGCCTTGAGGTCCCTTCCAACCCACACCATTCCATGATTCTGTGATTGCGACCGAGGGCTACTGGGATCAGGGGTCACCAAGGTGGCTGCTGCTGCCATTGGTCTTGATTCAAGGGGGGAAATCAGCCCCAGGTTTCAGTGCTGTGCATGGATTTCCAAGCACACGGATGCCCTGATGCTGTCTTGCCCTGATCCCAGGGGAGGTATAGAGTTGTCTCCCCAGACTGAAGCTAGGGAAGAGCCAGGTTGGTGCCTGGGACGAAGGCGCCAGCACGTGCCTGCTGCTGCCCACACACAAGCGTCGCTGCCAGCAGCCTGGCTCAGCCACTGCCTTGTGCCGCAGTGAACTGCGGTGCGGCCGTGCCAGCCTCAGCTGCTCCTTTGTGCTGCGTGGGAGCCTGGTGGAGACTGTCCCTGTCTGATGGCTCTGGGGGACCCTTGGAGGGGACAGTGGCTGCTGGTGCCGGTCTGGCCCCTGTTACTGGACGCTGGGAGCTAGAGTGCTCTGCTGCTCCCCAGGCAGCTGGGGTCTCTGGGTTATTCCTGGGGGAAATAGCCTTCCTTGGGATGTATCAGTGGAGCAGTTCTTCCAAGCAGCCCCAAAAGCACGTGCTGTCGTGCCTGTGCTTCCCACACCACCTTGAGCAATGCAGGGATGCAGCTTGGAGGGGCTGGGGAGGAGCAGAGGACACAGGGCTGGACCCTCAGCTCTCATGGGGGCTTTTCTCCATCTGCACAAGGTTTATTTGTGGGAGTCACTTCCCGCAGTCCTGGCCTTGGTGGTGCTTCGTGTCGTGATTAAATCCCCCTGGGCTGGCATGGTGCTGTGTCCCTGCTGATGCCGTCAGCATTCACCTTCCCTGGAGGTGTTTTCACCTTCCCTGGAGGTGTTTAAGGGACGGGTAGATGAGGTGCTGAGGGACATGGTTTAGTGTTGGACTCAATGACCCGATGAGTCCCTTCCAACCTGGTTGTTCTATGATTCTATGATTCTATAATTGTACCTTTCTCACCCCAAATGCTGCCAGGATGGGTGGCCCAGGGGCGCAGGGGCTCTCTGTGCCTTGGAGCTGGGCAAGCAGCCACCAACATTGCCCGAAGGCAGCTGGAGTCCCGTCCTGCAGAAAGGCAGAGGGTGCTGAAGGGTGGGCATAGCTGCAGCCACTTTCCTGGGTTTCTAACCCTGGTCCCTTGCCACTTGGGGTTGGCTGAGTGCTCGGGAGATCCTCCTGGGAGCCACAGCCTGACGGGCACAAGGAGTCTCGTCCCTGGAAGTGGCACCTTGTGGTTGGCGTCTGCTTGTTCAGCTTGTGCTCCTTTAGCTTGGGAGCAGCGCAGGGTGTGTGCTTTCCTGCCTCCTGTCTCAGATCGATCCATCCCGTCTCAGAGCTCTCCTGGAGCAGCTTCTGGCTTTGCCCCAGGAGCTTGTCTGGCTTCTGTTTTTCTCCCCCCGTATCGATCAGGAGCCATTGCTGTTGCGTGGGGCGACTGCCAGGGAGTGCGGGCAGTGGGGCAGCATTGCAGGCAGAGGGTGCCAGGCGAGGCGGGATGAATTCGGGCACTCGTGGCTCTGCAGAGCCTTCGAAGTGCCAGCATCACTCAGCCCAGCACCTTCTGTTGCCCTATTTAACTGTGCCGCTCTCACTGGTGGAATGAGGCAGAGCCATCACAGCCTCACCGGTGCTGCAGCACCAGCTGAGCACCAACAGCACCTTCCCCATCTTTTTTTTGGAGGCCTTTCTGGCCATTTCCAGCCCTGTGGTGCCTGCGCTGGCTGTGGTTGGGGTGAGTCCAGTGGTTCACCAGAGCACGACTGCAGCAGCCAGTGCCGTGTGGGATGTTCTGGGGTCCTCAGGGGCAGCTGTGTCCCCGCAGAGAGCTGCTGTGTCCCCACAGAGGGCTGCTGTGTCCCCACAGAGGGCTGCTGTGCTCCAGCATCTCCAGGTGCCTCTTCCATGGGTGCAACACATGAGATGTGCCAAAACCCTCTGGGTGAAAAGCTGACCGTGAGGGGTTCCCACAGCCTGAGTGGAGCTGTTGCAACCTCCCTGTGGATCAGAAGGACGTGAGTGGCCTGTCCCCTCCTGGGCACAGCACTGTGCTTGTACCACCATGCCAGGGGCTGGAGGGGCCATAGGTTGCTCCCGATGTGCTGGGGGAGACCATGACCTTTGCTGGTGTCAAGCTCTGTGGTTTTATAAGCAGGTACCTCAGTACAATCTCCTATTTGCTCCCCACCCGATCGGTGTTGTGGCTGCCTTCTGTGGCTCTGCCAAGCATTCCGGCAGTGCCAGATGGAAGTGGGAAGCCAAGAGCCATAGCAGGGAGGAGGGAGAAGGTGCTTGCCGGTCCCTTTGCTGCTGGCACCGAAACACTGGTTGGTGTGGTGAGGAGCGGCTGCCGCAGAGCCTGCGTTGGCTCCCGTGGGAACCCTGGCACCAGCCCTAGTTTCAGCTTCCTCACGTCCTTCCTTCAGTGCTGGGTCAGCAGCAACACCGGCAGCGAGGGATGGGAGGGACCTGACCCCCTGGCAAAGGTGGGCTTGGGAATCAGCACCCCTGGGTGCCAGGCGAGGCTTTGAGCCCCTGGCTGCTGGCATCCTCTCCCTGCTGAAGCAGGTGAGGGCATCAAACTTTGGCGCTTGCCTCTTCCCCTTTGGTGCTGTCCTGATTTCAGAGGCGAAGGCACAACAAACCCTTGAGCTGTCTGGCCTGGCACCCTGATGCTGCTGGGTGCCGGCGGTGTCCCCCGTGTAGGGACAAACCCTGCAGCTTCACGAGCGGCCCCAGGTAGGCATGATTCTTTGGGAGGACACTCGCCAACTGGAGGGGGACCCTGACACCTGGCAGGGTACCTGGGGTGATGCTGCTGCAGGGGGAGATGCTTATAGCTGAGCAGGGAGGGCAGGATGGGATCCCCACTGCCCTGGCTCGTTGGGTGCCCATCCCCATGGGCGCTGCACTTGGTGGGAGCAGCAGCAGTGCTCGGCACAGCCTGACAGCATCCGAGCTGGTGGGTTTGATTTGGGAGCACCAGAAGCCCTTAATCTGGTACCCGAGTGATGGACGAAGGCTACCTTTAAGACTGCATTTAACTGTTCGATGTCTCTTGGTTTTGCTGTAAATAACGCAGCTGCTGTGACGCGAGAGCGGCTCTTCTATCGAAGGCCGATGCCAGGCTCTAAACCCAGCAGTCCTTGCATTTATTTTTTATTGTTTTATTTCACAAGAGCTCCCCAGTGAGCCCAGGGCTGGGTCCCCTTCTGCGAGGCTGGGGGCTCCAAGGTGAGGCACCCTAACCCTAACATGGGGTGATGAGGCTGAGGCTCATCACAGGATCCTGTGTCCATTTGCAGTGTCCATCCCCAACACCTCCAGCTCAGAGTGAGGGAGGGAGCCTGATTGTGACCCTGCAGCAGAGCAGGGCTGTGGGGATGTGCCAGACCTGCTTACCGCCAGCTGGGGACCTAATCAGATTTTTACGGCATGGTGCCCCTGCTCCCCAGATTACTCTGCTCCCGGGAAAGGCCTAGGGTCAGGGTTGCTGAGCTCCAGCACATCATTAGTTTTTAATTAGACACAATGGGTACCGGCTGGTGATGAGAGGTGGTGAGCTGAGCATGTCTCCATGAGGAAGGAGGGTGTGAGGTGGGTCCAGTTCCCATCTGGAGTTGCTCTCCGTGTCCGACCGGCAGGATGGTGAGCAGCACTGAGGGTCCTGGAAAGCGCTGGTGGCTGTGGCACTAATCCAGGTGCTGGTAGAGCCGCAGGGTCCCAGCGTGGCTCTGAGCTGTGAGGGACATGGTTTAGTGATTGATAGGAGTGGTTGGACTCGATGAGCCAGTGGGTCTTTTCCAACCTGGTGATTCTGTGATTCTGTGTGATTCTGAATTGTGTGGTTCACCTTTGCGTGGGGACAGCTCAGCCCCACTTGGGGGGTTTCTCTTTCGAGGTGCTGCTGCCCTGTGCTGTGCCTCAGTTCCCCTCAGGGAGGTGCAAACCTTGGGAGGCTGGGGCGGCGGGAGAGCTCGGGGGTTTGGCCAACAGCATCTGTTCATACTCAGGTTGGGGCACAGGGTGACGTGTCCCTGCGAGGCCTTGTCTCAGCGACTCATGTCCCGTGATGGCATTTGCCACTCTTGGAGCATCCTTGCTCCCTCATCCCCCCTCACCTGTGCTGTTTCCGTTTCCCAGCCTGGAATAAACATGCATCCACGGAAAGTGCAGGGCTGGAGGAGCAGAATTCCCCTCACCCTCAGCAGCGTAAAGGAGGAGGGAGGTGCAGGTGGGAGTGGGGACACCATGGGGGAAGCCTGCCCTGAGCCTGGAGCCAGCCTGGGCTGCTGCTGCGGAAGGGTCTGATCTGGCGCCGCTAAAGCAGTGACTGTGGATTTGTGCTGGGGCTGACGAGGGAAGTTGTAGAGAGGAGGGAGCTGGGCTTTTTTCCCAAGTGACAGGGGACAGGACAAGAGGGAATGGCCTCAAGCTCCGCCAGGGGAGATTTAGGCTGGACATCAGGAGGAAGTTTTTCACAGAAAGGGTCATTGGGCATTGGAACAGGCTGCCCAGGGAGGTGGTTGATTCCCCTTCCCTGGAGGGGTTTAAGGGATGGGTGGATGCTGAGGGACATGGTTTAGTGTTTGATAGGAGTGGTTGGACTTGATGATCCAGTGGGTCTCTTCCAACCTGGTGATTCTATGGTTCTATGATTCTATGAAGGGGCCCAGATTTGCTGGGATGTGTTGTTACGGAGCCCCTTCTCACGTCCTCCTCCCCTGCTCCCCCTCCTGTCCCTCCTCCCAGATCCCTTAGTCTCCTCATGCTTCCACACACCCGGTGCCAGCAATTCTCTGTTAATCCAATGAGCATTAGAAGCCAAGTCATGGCTTGGCCTTAATGAGACTCTCCTCTTGTTGCTGTGAGCTGGAACTCTGGCCCAGCGAGTCCCCTCCGTGTCTGATGCTGGCCATGCAGGCCCCACAGCCACGGGAGCATTGCTGGGGGGGTCTTTACCTTGGGAAAGGCCGAACGGATGCACAGACATCACATGTGGAAGAGGTAGAGGAAGAGAAGGCTGTGGGGAGACCTTAGAGCAGCTTCCATTGCTGAAAGGGGCTCCAGGACAGCTGGGGAGGGGCTTTTTGTAAGGGCCTGGAGTGACAGGATGAGGGGGAATGGCTCTAAATTGGAAGGGAGGAATATTTAGATGAGACATTAAGAAGAAATTCTTCCCCATGAGGGTGGGGAGGCCCTGACCCAGGCTGCCCAGAGCAGGTGTGGCTGCCCCATCCCTGGAGGGGTTCAAGGGCAGATTGGATGGGGCTTGAAGCCCCTGATCCAGTGGGAGGTGTCCCTGCCCACGCTGGGGTGAAACTGGTTGGGCTTTGAGGTCCCTTCCAGCCCAAACCATTCCATGATTCTCTGATTCTGTGCATCACAGGAGGGTGGTGGTGCCTCCATAGTGGCTTCCTGCCAACACCAGGGTGGGAGAGGGCTCCCCTTTGGGACCACTTTGGGATTTTCATCAGCAGTCATCCAAAGCTTTGTGCTCAGGGTGGTGGAGGTTTAGGGGTCCCCGATTCATGGAGGGCTGGGGAGTTGCCACCTCTCCATCTTGCTTAACGGGCTCACGGCCTTGGCTTTGCCACCCCTTGAAGGAGCAATAGCTCGTTGCTCCAGGCCCCTGATGGCAGCAGCCATTACCTGATGAGCTCCTTCAAGGATTGGGGTCTCCCTGGCACAAGCCAGGACCCAGCATCCCGAATGGGGAGAGCTGGGGGACGGCCCCCCCTTACCCGCCTGCCCACAGCCCAGCCTGGCGCTCAGCCACCAGCTGCCAGCGCTAATTGCTGCCTCAGCCTCATTAATCTTGATTTGTTGCTGTTTTCTGTTCTCTGTCATTGCAGCAGGCTTCACCTCCCTGGCGGGGAGAGGTTTTGGCTGCCAAAGCCACCCCCGCAGAGCATCAGGGGGGTTTCCTGCAGCTGGATCCCCCAACATCCCCTACTCTGCCTGGAGGCTGCTGTGGCCAGGGATGTTTTAGGAAAAACTTAGAATCATAGAATCACCAGGTTGGACGAGACCCACCGGATCATCCAGTCCAACCATTCCTATCAAACACTAAACCATGTCCCTCAGCACCTCGTCCACCCGTCCCTTAAACACCTCTAGGGAAGGTGACTCAACCCCCTCCCTGGGCAGCCTCTGCCAGTGACCAATGACCCTCTATGTGAAAAACTTCCTCCTAACGTCCAGCCTGAACCTCCCCTGGCAGAGCTTGAGGCCATTCCCTCTCATCCTGTCCCCTGTCCCTTGGGAGAAGAGCCAAGCACCCTCCTCTCTACACCCTCCTTTCAGGTAGTTGTAGAGAGCAATGAGGTCTCCCACTTCTTCAAAGAAAGGACTCTTGGGCACTAGCAGAGGCTGCCCAGGGAAGTGGCAGAGTCCCCGTCCCTGGAGAGGTGCATGAGATGCTCAGGGATCTGTTTTAGTAGTGGACAGATAAGGTTGGACTTCATCTCAAAGGTCTTCTCCAACCTTGGGATTCTGTGATCCTGGGCCTCTCCTGTGTCCTCATGTTCCCTTCCTGGTGCTTGTCCTTCACTCGGCACCTCAGCTGATGAGGGCATGAGCGCCAGGCGGGAGGAGAGGGATCCTGAGGACCTTGGAGTCTTTTAAAACAGTGAATCTTGCTGTTTCCCCTGTTTTAACCAGCTGGTTTGTGTAACCCAGCAAGGATGGCATTGGAATAGGCTGCCCAGGGAGGTGGTTGATTCACCTTCCCTGGAGGGGCTTAAGGGATGGGTAGATGAGGTCCTGAGGGACATGAGTTAGTGTTTGATAGGAATGGTTGGACTCGATGATCCGATGGGTCTCTTCCAACCTGGTTGTTCTATGATTCTATGATGATTTGCGAGTGGGTGAAAGCTACTGCTGCCGCTCATCTGCACACCTTGCTTCTCCTTGCATGGTCCCCCAGACCCTCACTCCAGCTGATGAATTCTCCCCTACAAACTCCCCTCTCCATCTCCTGTCCTGTCTCTGCCTGGGTCGCTGGGACCAGTGATGTTCGGGCGAAAGGACCATCACTAGGAGCCCCCAAACCCCCAGTTTTCAGCTGTGACAGCTCAGGGGGTCTCTGGGATGGAGCCTGTAGCAAGCTATTTGATAGGAATGGTTGGACTAGAAGATCTGATGGGTTCCTTCCAACCTGGTTGTTCTATGATTCTAAGACAGGATGGATGAAGGGCTCGTGAAAGGGTTTTTTTCTAGGGTCAAAACTGCTTTTCCCACAATGGGAAATGCCCTGAGATGGATTGAAATGGAATTGCTAGCTTCAGCGTGGGATTTCCATCCCACCAGACCCTGGGGCGCTGCCGGCAAATGCAACTCAGCCTGGGTTTTAATTATGTGTAAACGAAGGTTGGGGGGGACTCTGTCCCTCTGGAGCACGGTTGAGCTGAAGCCAGTTCCCCTCTGGTGTAAATCAGCAGAGCCCCTGCGAGGGTGATGGAGCCAGAGGGGTTTACACCAGCGAAGGGCCAAAGCTCCAGTGGGACTTGTGCTGGGCTGAGTGCAGCTTACGAGGACTGTAATCGGGAGGTGGGTCAGGGTTGGTTTTGGTGGGGAGCAGGGATGAGCCTGGAGGAGGGGGAGCTGGATGTGTGTGCAGATGGAGCTGCTGCCTGCGAAGGTGCTGAGGGTTCTGGGGGTGAGCAGGGCAGCAGGAGTGGTGAGACACCCCCCCCAAACCCAGATGCTATTTGTTAATGGTGCCTTAACCAACGCTTGTTCTTGGGCAAAGGACTGGCAGGAACAGTTATTTATAACTGTCTTTATTTATTTATGTCTTTAAGTCACTGGGGTCTTGGCAGAGGGATGGGGAGGTGGGGGGGCAGCTCCAAACCAGTGCAGTTTTGCAGGAGGAGTAGAGAGGGAACTTCAAGCACTAGTGGAGTTGCAGGGGATGCCCTCGTCGGGGGTGGCCGAGTGGTGTTTTGGGGGGCAGCTACAATAGCGAGGGCTAAGCTCCCTCCCTGCCTCCAGCAGGGATGGCTGCAATGGGTGCCCCGGCTCCTGCGGCAACTTGCAAGAAGGAGGGGGGGGAGAGAAAGAAAAATTGCAAAATGGAAAAAAAAAAAAAAAAAAAAAAAAAAAGGCAAGCAGAGCTGGAGCAGGACTGCATTGCAGTGCTGAGGGCCTGTGGCGCACAGCCCTGCTGCCCTCCCAGCAGCACCGGGGGCTGGCAGCACGTCCAGCAGGGTCAGGGGCTGGCATGGGGACAGGGGGCTGGGATGGGCCCTTCTGCTCAGGAATCTGCTCAGTGGGGCTGGGAGCGGCTTCGCACCTGCAGCCAAGAAGTTGGGGTCCTTGCATTGTATCTGCACCAGCCGGAGTGGGGATGTGACCAAGGACATGCAGCGAGGTAGTGACAGGGCTGGTGGGTGAGGGGACGTGCCCATGGACCCACTGCCTGTCCTCCTGCCCCACAGCTGCCCCAAGGCATCCTCCCCCTGCCTCACACTGCTCAGCCCTGGCCCCTTATGTGGGAGGGCAGGATCAGCTCCCCCTACCCTATCCCTTTGGCAGGAGCTTGCGGGGTCCTGTGGGGCTCCAAGGGACCCAGGCAAGGAAGGGGAGAAACAGGGTCCTCGTGAATCTGCCCCCACCCCAGCCCCTCTCACGCCTCAGTTTCCCCCCTGTCCTCCTCTGGTGAGCACGTGGACTGCTTGTGCAGATGGTGGAGCAATTAATGATGCTGATTATCTTACCTTGTTCAAAGATAACCATTGCAGTGAGGTCTGATGCTGTCTGCAACCCCTGAGCAGCCCCACCAAAGCCCCCCCCAGAAACCCCAAAGCAGCATTTCCCCAGCCGAGCACCTGCGCTGCACATTGTCCCCTCTGCAGCTTGTCCCCCCTTGCCCCCTGCAGCCCAGGGCTCCCACGCCTGCTGCCAGGGTTGTCCCTTATTGCATTGTAAGTTCTTTCCAGCGATCAATCAGCAGCTGCTCGCAGAGACACCGCCATGGGGAACGCGCTGCCTCGGTGCCCCCAGCGTGCAGAGGTTTGCGTAGTGACAGTGCACACGCAGGCCCACAAATATCTGACAGGAATATTAGGAGACGTTTTTGATAGGAATGGTTGGACTAGAAGATCCGATGGGTCCCTTCCAACCTGGTTGTTCTATGATTCTATGATTCTATGAAATGTGCGGCTGCTCCATGTGTTGTGCACCATTACCCTGCCAGCAATGTGCACATAGTCATGCACACGCGTGTGCAAACCTCTGAAGAGCTGTGCACACGCAGGCTGGCACAGGGACAAGCTCTTACTCAGAGCGCGGGCACTGGCAGGTTGCACACCTTACGCCTGCTGAGCTACACTAGTGGTGCACATGTGCACCAACACTTGCACACCTCGAGAGCAGGTGTGCTCATACATTTGTGACCACATGCACACAACTGTCAGAACATGCACGTGACCTGTGCACAAGCACTTGCACGCTGCACAAGCGCTTGCAAAAGCATGTGTCCCTGCCTACCTTCTTGCATATCCCATGCACGAGCAGTTGTGTGTGTGCACAGAGGTGCTTGCACACGTGCACAGACAGGCATACGTGCTGTACACAAGCACATTGTAGTGGGGCTATGGGGAGATGCTGGTGTTGTGACAAGCAGGGGACAGCATCCTGTCCCCGTCTTCATCTGCAGGTGTACACACACACTACTTGCACAAGCATCTGGTGGGAATGGTTGGACTCGATGATCCGGTGGGTCTCTTCCAACCTGGTGATTCTATGATTCTATGATTTGCACGCCCTGTACCTGTACACTCGCACATACGCACACATGTATCCACATTGCCCAAGCGTTTGCATCCCTCCCCATGCACAAACACATGTGCAAGTGCGTGTGCATGGGATATTCAAGCAGGGATGAAGGGATTCACACACAGGCTGAAGCGCACACTGCGCAGCATGTGCTCAGCACCCCTCACTGTGACCCTGTCATGCTGCCAAGTCCCCTGGGTGGCAGCTCTACTGAGCCGGGGCAGGATTTGCAGTGGGCTGTGAGCAGCATCCCAGTCGCAGCCTGTGCCCAGCTGCTTCCCTGGAGGTTCTTAAGGCACAGGTAGATGAGGTTCTGAGGGACACGGTTTAGTGTTTGATAGGAATGGTTGGACTCAATTATCTGATGGGTCTCTTCCAACCTGGTGATTCTATGATTCTATGGGGTGCAGAGCTGTGTGGGTGCCCGAGGATGTGGGTGCTGGAGGGCAGCTGGCTCAGGCCCCACACTGGGTGCTACCCACTCTCCGCTGCATGTTTGGGTGCAGGGCAGGTGCCAGGGGCTGTGTCATGGCAGGGTCCCCCCCACCCCAGTGCTCCCCACACTTTGCCCTGCTGTCCTTGCTGCTCACACACAGGAATCATAGAATCATAGAACAACCAGGTTGGAAGAGACCCATTGGATCATCGAGTCCAACCATTCCTATCAAACACTAACCCATGTCCCTCAGCACCTTGTTTATCTGTCCCTTAAACACCTCCAGGGAAGGTGAATCAACCACCTCCCTGGGCATCCTCTGCCAGTGTCCAATCACCCTTTCCTGGAAAAACTTCCTCCTGATGTCCAGCCTAAATCTCCCCTGGTGGAGCTTGAGGCCATTCCCTCTTGTCCTGTCCCCTGTCCCTTGGCAGAAGAGCCCAGCTCCCTCCTCTCCACAACCTCCTTTCAGGTACTTGGAGAGAGCAATGAGGTCTCCCCTCAGCCTCCCCTTCTCCAGTATAAACACCCCCAGCTCTCTCAGCCGCTCCTCATCAGGCCTGTTCTCCAGCCCCTTCACCAGCTTTGTTACTCTTCTCTGCACTTGCTCCAGAGCCTCAACATCCTTCTTGTGCTGAGGGGCCCAGAACTGAACACAGGATTCAAGGAGCTCGAGACGCCCTGCTCAGTGCCAGTGGAAGCAGGGCAGAGCCAGGACTCAGCCTCCTCCTGACCTGGAACCAGAGGGGCAGGAGAGGGGCTTTGCGTGACTTTGCAGCTCTTGGGTATCACTGCTTGGGATGTGGACCTCAGGACAGGTGACGGTATCCCCCACCTTGGGGATGCTGCCCAGCCTTTTTCTTCTCCCCGAGACTGGCTGCCTGCAGAGCTCGCCCCGATCCTGCTTTGGCATAGATTGTCATTTGCACAGAAATACAGGTCAGGTCGGGGAGCCAGTGTTGCAAAAACAGTGCCTGCAGTGAGCTGGAGAGCATCCAAACTGCCCCAGGCAGCATCTGCTCGCCTGCTTGCAGCTCCTCCGGCAGCTCTGCTTTCCTCCTGGCAAACCCCAGAGCTGTAATGGGGAGAAAAACCCCAAACCTCAGATTGCTCTTGCAGCAAAAATCCTGCTTGGAAATGCTCTGCCTGATCCACGAGGGTAAAAACTCCCTTCCAAGAGGTGAATTTGTAGGATGAAAAGCTGCTGTGAGATGATAATGGGGCTATGGGGAGCTGCTGACCGTGTGGCAGGCAGGGGACAGCATCCTGTTCCCATCCCTGTCACCTCATGCTGCACATTGATGAGGGACACGGTTTAGTGTTTGATAGGAATGGTTGGACTCAATGATTCAGTGGGTCGCTTCCAACCTGGTGATTCTATGATTCTATGAACTGTTGAGTCTGGAGTGTGCAGAGATGCTCCTGGTTTGAACAGTTTTGCTGCAAGTGGGAGATCCCTCCCTGGCACAGATCCCGGCTGGAATGTGAGGGGAGGGCTATTTGAGGTTCCCCCTGGGCTCCTTTCCCTTCACCAGGGCGAGTTCCCATACCCCGTTTGAATTGTGGGATGGTTTGGGTTGGAAGGGACCTCAAAGCCCATGGAGTTCCACTCCCCTGCCATGGGCAAGAACTCCCACTGCATCAGATCCATGTCCTCCCTGTGTCCAGTTCTGGAATCCCCAGCATAAGAAGGAGATGGAACTGTTGGAACAGGTCCAGAGGAGGCCACGGAGATGATCCGAGGGCTGGAGCAGCTCTGCTATGAGGACAGGCTGAGAGAGTTGGGGCTGTTCAACCTGGAGAAGCGAAGGCTCAAGGGAGACCTTAGAGCAGCTTGCAGTGCTGAAAGAGGCTCCAGAAAAGCTGATGATCCGGTGGGTCTCTTCCAACCTGGTGATTCTATGATTCATTAAAATCATAGAATAAAAGGGGCCCCATGCCAACCATTTCTTCCCAGTGGTCTGGCTTGCGAGGAGGTCTGCAGCTCCCAGTGCTGCCCAGTGCCTCCTGGCTCTTTAGCATGGAGCTGCTGGCACTGATGGTGACTCCAGCAAATAGGTGAAAAAGTGAAAGCAGACTGGGTATCCTCGGCTGCTGGAAAGGTCTGGGGATCTCTCTGCATCACATAATCCTCTGTAGGGCAAGGGGTTGAATACAGCAGCTCCTGATTGACCCTGGAGCAGGGAGTGGTGGCTGTGGACACCTCCAGCGTCTCGCTCCAGCTCCCCAGTGCTGTCCGCTGTTGGGTTATGGGGAACTGGCCCATGTGTGTGAGGCTGATTGTGGTGTTTGTGGCAGCTACAGCCTCTCCATGGGGCACGGTGCTTGTGTCCCAGATCCAAGGGCAGGAGAAGGAGCTGGTAGGATGTGGAGAACCATTCCCATCAAACACTAAACCATGTCCCTCAGGACCTCATCCACCTGGGCACAGGTGGATGAGGTCCTGAGGGACATGGTTTAGTGTTTGATAGGAATGGTTGGGCTCGATGATCCGGTGGGTCTCTTCCAACCTGGTGATTCTATGATTCTATGAACTTCTTAGCTCCCCAGCATGTTTGAGGGGCATCCACGTGGAGCAGGTCCGAGCAGGCTGACCTTCACTGACATCCAGAATGGGTAAATCCAGAGGAGGAGCTGGTTTTTGTGGTCCATACTGGTTTCGGAGTTGCAGGTTGTAGGTGAGGGATACACCTGAGATCCAAACCATTGGCAGTTGTTTCCTGAAATAGCATCTCCCTGACACGGATGGGAATTCACCAAACTGTGATTTATCAGCAATTTAGAGTTTAATAAGATAAGATTGCAAAGCTTCCATTAACATTTAATTATAAATTGATTAACAATGTAATTAAAAAACAATCCGATATATGGGTTGTAATCAAATTAATTAGCGAGTTAGACTGAAAAATGACAAGATTCGGTCCTGTTTACTACACAGAGCAGTAACAACACAGATAGAGAGAGCTGTGTGCACACAGACCAATCGATATCACATATGACATGGAAGGGGAGAGCGGGTCAGGATAGGTCGAGGGGTCGGCCTGAAAATTTCCCTGGTGAGACAGATGAGAATCATAGACTCATAGACTCATAGACTCATAGAATCACCAGGCTGGAAGAGACCCACCGGATCATCGAGTCCAACCATTCCTATCAAAATGGTCATATCCAGCACCCCAGCGCTCCTGAGAGGCGATGCCAGTGCTCAGGCTCTAAGGGTGGGAGTAAACCCTGTGCTCAGATCTAGTGGGGCTGCACCTCCAATCCTGGATTCAGTTTGGGCTGCTCTCTACAAGAAGGACCTTGAGGGGCTGGAGCGTGTCCAGAGAAGAGAACAGAGCTGGGGAAGGGACTGGAGAACAAGGGTTATGAGGAGCAGCTGAGGGACCTGGGGCTGTTTAGCCTGGAGAAGAGGAGGCTGAGAGGAGACCTCATTGGTCTCTATAACTACCTGAGAGGAGGTTGTGGAGAGGAGGGAACTGGGCTGTTCTACCAAGGGACAGGGGACAGGACAAGAGGGAATGGCCTCAAGCTCCACCAGGGGAGATTTAGGCTAGAGATTAGGAGGAAGTTTTTCACGGAAATGGTCATTGGGCATTGGAATAGGCTGCCCAGGGAGGTGGTTGATTCACCTTCCCTGGAGGGGTTTAAGAGATGAGTGGACGAGGTGCTGAGGGACATGGTTTAGTGTTTGATAGGAATGGTTGGACTCGATGATCCGGTGGGTCTCTTCCAACCTGGTGATTCTATGATTTTCTGATTCTATGAACAAACAATAAGATCCATAGCTGATCAGCTGCAGGGTCTGACTGTTGGTGCAGCTCTTGCAGATGCTCAGGAATGGCACGGACTTGCAAAAAAAGTGCCTGCAAAACCTCTGTTGATGGGCACCAGCAGTGTTTACTGGCTGAGTGTTGCCTTTGATGTTAAATCTGCCCTTTGATTTGGCCTATTTGCAATAAATGAGTGTTGTGTGCTGGGCTGGGAGCTCCCAAGCCTCCTGGATGAATTGCACCTCCGCAAGTTACTCATTGCACTTTTCAAGTGAATTTCTGGTACACGTGGCTCTGGATAGCACACACAGGGTTCCTAAATCCAGGAAGAAGCCAAAGAAAAGCCCTTAAGCCAGATAAAAAAGAGCCCCCAGGCTCATGCATGCAGACTTATTTACTGCAACCCTTTCTTCTGCCCAGCCAGGATGGATCCAGTAACTTTGCCTCCATGAGGTTCATCCCAAAGGAGATCACACTAGGTTTGCTGTGTTTCATTGAATTGCAGAATGGTTTGTGTTGAAAGAGATATCAAAGCCCATCCAGTCCCACCCCTGCCATGGGCAGGGACACCTCCCACTGGATCAGGGGCTCCAAGCCCCATCCAACCTGGCCTTGAACCCCTCAAGGGATGGGGCAGCCACCACTGCTCTGGGCAACCTGGGCCAGGGCCTCCTCACCATAGGCCTGAAGAATTTCTTCCTAATGTCTAGTCTAAATCTTTTCCCCTTCAATTTAAAGCCAGTTGGGGATGGTGCCTCATTTGCTGTGCCAGGGGATGTGTGTGGGAACAGGATGAAGCTGAGTCCAATGGGATGAGATTTAACAAGGCCAAATGGCAGGTCCTGCACTTGGGGCACAACAACCCTATGCAGAGCTACAGACTGGGAGAAGTCTGGCTGGAAACTGCCTGGAGGAGAAGGACCTGGGGGTGTTGGTTGACAGCGACTGAACAGGAGTCAGCAGTGGCCCAGGTGGCCAAGAAGGCCAAGGGCATCTTGGCTTGGATCAGAAACAGTGTGACCATCAGGGCCAGGGAGGTTATTCTCCCTCTGAATTCAGCACTGTTGAGACCAAACCTCGAATCCTGTGTTCAGTTGTGGGCCTCTCACCACAAGAAGGATGTTGAGGCTCTGGAGTGAGTCCAGAGAAGAGCAACGAAGCTGGTGAAGGGGCTGGAGAACAGGCCTGATGAGGAACGTCTGAGAGAGCTGGGGGTGTTTATCCTGGAGAAGAGGAGGCTGAGAGGAGACCTCATTGCTCTCTGCAACTACCTGAAAGGAGGTTGTGGAGAGGAGGGAACTGGGCTCTTCTCCCAAGTGACAGGGGACAGGACGAGAGGGAATGGCCTCAAGCTCCACCAGGGGAGATTTAGGCTGGAGATTAGGAGGAAGTTTTTCACACAGAGGGCAATTGGGCATTGGAATAGGCTGCCCAGGGAGGTGGTTGATTCACCTTCCCTGGAGGTGTTTAAGGGACAGATAAACAAGGTGCTGAGGGACATGGTTTAGTGTTTGATAGGAATGGTTGGACTCGATGATCTGGTGGGTCTCTTCCAATCTAGTGATTCTATGATTCTATGATTTTATGAAAAGGGCTTCTCCAGCCACCCTCTTCCCTGTGCAGCTGCCCTTGGGGTCCTGCTGCCCCAGTGGTGCTGGTGACTGAACCTTTCTGTTTGCCTTCCTTTATTGCATTCCCACTGCAAATGCTGCTGTTGAAAGGCATAAAGGTTAAACCAAGAGGTGATGCTCCTGGCTAGCTGTGGGGAGACAATCATAGAATCGCCTAGTCGGAAAAGGCCTTTGAGATCATTGAGTCCAACCGTCCCTGTCCACTACTGAGCCAGATCCCTGAGCACCTCATGTACGTGTCTGTTAAACCCCTCAAGCAATGGGGACTCCACCACCTCCCCAAGCAGCCTCTGTCAGGGCCTGAGAACCCTTTCAGTGAAGAAATTTTTCCTGGTGTCCAATATGAGCCTCTCTTGGTTCAACTTTAAGTCATTCCCTTTCATCCTGTCACGTGGGAGAAGAGACCAACACCCATCTCTCTACAACCTCCTCTCAAGCAGTTGTAGACAGTGATGAGGTCTCCCCTCAGCCTCCTCTTCTCCAGGCTGAACAGCCCCTGGTCCCTCAGCTGCTCCTCATAACACTTGTTCTCTAACCCCTTATCCAGCTTTGTTCCATTCTCTGGATGCTCTTCAGCCCCTCAATGTCCTTCTTGTAGTGAGGGGCTCAAAACTGAACCCAGGACTTGAGTTGTGGCCTCACTGGTGCTGAGTCCAGTGGTACAATCACTTCCCTGCTCCTGCTGGTCATGCTGTTGCTGATCCCGGCCAAGGTGCTCTTGGCCTCCTTGCCCACTGCTGTCACTGTGAGTTCAGTCACTGTCAACCAGCACCTCCAGGTCCTTCTCTGCCAGGCAGCTTTCCAGCCACTCTTCCCCAAACCTGTAGCACTGCATGAGGTTCTTGTGTCTCAGGTGCAGGACTTGGCATTTGACCTTGTTAAACCTCCTGCCATTGGTCTCAGCCCATGGATCCAGCCTGTTCAGATCCCTTTGGAGCCTCCCGACCCTCCAGCAGATCAACACTTCCACCCAGCTTAGTGTCATCTGTGAACTTACTAAGGGAACATTCAATCCCTTCATGCTGCAGCTCATCTTAGCTCCTGGCATGGGGATCACAGAGGGGCTCAGGGGAGTCACTGTAGACCCTCCCTGGGGAGCAGGACCTACCATCAGCCTGGTTTGTAGGTCAATCAGATGCTTTTGGCAGCCCTGGAAATCTCAGCCCTGCTGTTGGTACCTGTAGCTCCAATGTAAGAACTCTCAGCCCTGCCGCTGGTGCCTGGAGCTCTTTCTAAGCAAGAGTGTTGTGGTGGTGCAGCCTGTTCTCATGAGGAGGAATTCACATCATGGAGTCAGAGCCATTTTGGAGCAGGAAAGCCTCAGTTGTCTCTGGTTGGCTTTCTGAGGTGAGAGCGCTCCTTTTCCACCCCTGTGGGAAGGAAGGAGGAACAGCCAGTGTCAGGGCAACAGGGCTTGGGGTGAGGAGGCTTCATTGAGCAGGCAGAAGAGATGCAGGACAGGGGTTTCTCCCCATGCCAGAACTCATGTGCCCCCAAGGAACTTCTTCCTTGGTCATCTGTGCTCCTGCTCAGCTCTCTGCTTCCAGCAGTGACAACCTTCGAGTCTCCTTAACTCTATCAGCACCATTAATCCCCCTGCTCTGCTCTTGCCTTTACCAGTTTGCCTCCTTCAGGGTTAGAGAGGCACTTTGGGTCTGCAGCTGAGTTGTGGAGACACTTTGGGCCTGGAGCTGGGTTGTGGAGGCATTTTGGGTCCAGTTTTCCCTGCAGGAGTGAATACCACACTTGCAAGACAATGAATTGTCTCCGTTCCTGGAAGGTGCTTCAGACCCTGCTGGGCTGGGGCAGAGGATGACTGGGCTTCCCATCACTTGTGAGGTAATCGAGGAATCTGGCTTGTCATGTCCTTCATAACCGTAGTCCTTGTGCCCCTCTAGAAGATCAACCACCTCCTTTAGCCCTACTCTCAGTGCAGTTCTCTGTGGAGACATCGTATGAGGGATGCAGCCTGGGCACAGGGAGGAGTAGGGGCAGCAGGGACCTGGGTGACCACTGTGGCTGTGTTGTGTTTCAGGGAGCCCCTGACCCACCATGACGTTCAAGCAAGCATCCATGATGGCCCCAGAGGCCGTGGCCACCACGGTGCCCATGGCCACCATGGAAAACTCCACTGAGGCCGCAGGGCCAGGTGAGAGCAAGGAAGACATGTTCACCAAGCTGAGAGACAAGTTCATGAATGAGCTCAACAAGATCCCCTGTGAGTATCTGCCTCCTTTTTTGAAGTATCCCCTTCCCAATGACCCCACCAGCACTCGTCCCAGTGCTGCATGTAGGATGAGCTGGTGGGGTGGCTGGAACCAGGAGGGAGCTGCAGGCTGACCATGACGCTGGCCTTTGCCCACAGTGCCACCCTGGGCCCTCATTGCCATCGCGGTGGTCGCTGGACTTCTCATCCTCACCTGCTGCTTCTGCATCTGCAAGAAGTGCTGCTGCAAGAAGAAGAAGAACAAGAAGGAGAAGGGCAAAGGCATGAAGAATGCTATGAACATGAAGGACATGAAGTCGGGCAACCAGGTGACGTCCTTCTGGACTGCTTGGCCTCATCCTGCACGCGGTGGTGTAGGATGATCCATCTGCTTGAGTTACAAACCATGTCATGGTTCTCATCTCTCAGTCAGCAGAGGGAGAAGGAGCCACCAACATCCTGGGATGGGGAGCCTGGAGCTGGTCCTCTTCCAGTGCCTGGTGACCTAGATGGACCATCCATCTCCATCCATTCGTCTCCATGATCTCCATCCATCTCCATCCTTCTCCACCCTCCTCCATCCCTCCATCTCCATCCATCTCAATCCATCTCCACAATCTCCATCTCCACGATCTCCACATTCTCCATCCATCTCCATCATCTCCACAATCTCCACCCATCTCCGTCATCTCCACGATCTCCATCTCCACCCTTCTCCACCCTTCTCCTAGATGGAACGAGGCTCAGGCTGCCCTTGTGCTTCACCCAAACCAGCAAATGTTAATTGAATCCCTTGTGTCTCCTCGCCTTCCTCTGAGTTGCCCTCTCGTTTATCTGTGCCTTTAGCAGAGAGGGCAGGACTACCAGGTCCATGGGTTTGGGGGGAACCCAAAAAGCCAGTGCTCAGGAGGCAGATGCTGGTGAATGTTGCAGAGCTGGAGACGTCTGCCTGTCCTGGGGGGCAGCAGGTAGGAGGCACCAGCAGTCTTGAAGGATCCTGCCCATTTCAAAGGCCCTAACCCAGGGTCATTTGGAAGGGGTGGGAGATCTTTGGTGTCCATTCGTGCTCCTCAGAGCCCTGTGGGCACCACGGGCATTCAGGCAGAGCTGGAGAGGTGGGTGCTGAGTGGAGATGCTCCATCATACCTGTCTGTCCGATGCCCTCGTGGTGGTGGGAGATGTGGGGTGGGGTTTCTTGATGGAGGGCGAGGGCTCCCAGCTCCTGGGACTCAATGAGGCCATTCAAAAGCCGATTCTCCACCTCATCGCGGGTCCCTTGTTGATGTTCTCTATAACATGACTCTCTTCCCTTCTGCTGCTCTTGCTGTCCTCCTTCCCTGCTGCCCTGTCTGTGCGCTCCCTCTCCATCCTGGGACACCCTTCACGGTAGGTGCCTCCACGAGCCTCCCTTCTCCACTGGCTGCTTCCAGGATGAGATAGAGGACCTAGGGGCATGTCAGAGAGACAATAAGGTGCTGAAGCTTCCACTCCATGGACCATGATGGTGTGGGGACAGGTGGCTTTGCCTTAGGCATAGGACAATGAGGTTGTGTCTCTGTTTCTATGTTAATGAAACAACCCTGCTAAGGCCTGAGCACTGGCTGCAGTGGCCCCTGAGCATGGGTTGGTGGGTGGAGAAGCTCTGCACCCTTCGCAGTTGTTTGTGTGTGTGCATCCACCCCATAGAAGCACCAAACCCCCCCTCTACTGGAGCCCCACACACCATCACAACTGGACCAGCCCGAGGGCTCCCCAGCTTCCCAGCAGCTGTGTGGTTGTGGGCAGAGCTGAGGCTACCCCAGGGCTGCTCTTTCAGGGCTTTATGACCCCAGCATGGGAGGTCTCCTTGCTCTTCATGGGGAGAACCCAGGGCTTGAGATGCCATTAAGGCTGGGGCGCTGGAGGTTCCCAGAACAGGGATGGGGATGCTGGGCTGTGACCCCTCTGCTGAGTTGGGCACCTTGGCTGCTGTTGCAGGACCAACAGGACGATGATGACGCGGAGACAGGTCTGACAGAGGGAGAAGGCGAAGAGGAGGAGAAGGAGCCGGAGAACTTGGGCAAGCTACAGTTCTCACTTGACTACGATTTCCAGGCAAACCAGGTGAAGAAGGCGATGGGGGTTGTCTGAGGAGGTGGGGGAGAGGGGCTTGCACAGGGTGGGCATTCATAGAATCAGCAGGTTGGAAGAGACCCACCGGATCATCGAGTCCAACCAGTCCTATCAAACACTAAACCATGTCCCTCAGCACCTCGTCTACCCGTCCCTTAAACACCTCCAGGGAAGGTGAATCAACCACCTCCCTGGGCAGCCTCTGCCACTGCCTTATGACCCTTTCTGGGAAAAAGTTCCTCCTAACCTAAACCTCCCCTGGCAGAGCTTGAGGCCATTCCCTCTCGTCCTGTCCCCTGTCACTTGGGAGAAGAGGCCAGCTCCCTCCTCTCCACAACCTCCTTTCAGGTAGTTGGAGAGAGCAATGAGGTCTCCTCTCAGCCTTCTCTTCTCCAGACTAAACACCCGCAGCTCTCTCAACCCTTCCTCATCAGACCTGTTCTCCAGCCCCTTCCCCAGCTTCGTTTCTCTTGTCTGGACTCGCTCCAGAGCCTCAACATCCTTCTTGTGGTGAGAGGCCCAGAACTGAACACAGGATTCAAGGAGTGGTCTCACCAGAGCTGAGTCCAGAGGGAGAAGAACCTCCCTGACCCTGCTGGTCACACCATTTCTGATCCAAGCCAAGATGCCCTTGGCCTTCTTGGCCACCTGGGCCACTGCTGGCTCATGTTCAGTCACTGTCAACCAACACCCCCAGGTCCCTCTCCTCCATGCTGAGAGGTGGAATCTCCGTGTTGGACCTGGGTGGCACAGGAGAGAGCAAGGAGCTGGGTGCTGTGCCATGGGGAGTCCTGCCCCATCTTGGGTTGGACACATGCCTTTGGCATCTGCTGTATGTGGCTGAGACGTCTTGCTGAAGACAACCCTCTCCTCCCTCCAGCTGACTGTGGGGATCCTCCAAGCTGCCGAACTGCCAGCTTTGGACATGGGTGGCACCTCAGACCCATATGTCAAGGTGTTCCTTCTCCCTGACAAGAAGAAAAAGTATGAGACCAAAGTACAGAAGAAGACACTCAACCCTGCTTTCAATGAGACCTTCACCTTCAAGGTGAGCCCCTTCCTCTCCAAAACACCGGATCTTGTCTACCACTCCTATTTCCCCCCCCCAACTGTGTCCTGATTTGGTATTTTGACCCTCGCTGCTGGGAGTGAGTGGTCTTGGTTTGGCCTCCTCTGAGCCTGCTGTCAGCCTGGTGGCCCTCTCTGTGCAGGTCCCCTACCAGGAGCTGGGTGGGAAGACGCTGGTGATGGCCATCTACGACTTCGACCGCTTCTCCAAGCATGACATCATTGGTGAGGTGAAGGTGCCCATGAACACGGTGGACCTGGGCCAGCCCATCGAGGAGTGGCGGGACCTGCAGAGTGGCGAGAAGGAGGAGGTGAGAGTGGGGCCAGGGCAAGGTTCTTGGCGAGCTGAAACCCTTGGGAAGGATGATTGAGATATAGAATCAGAATCATAGAACAACCAGGTTGGAAGGGACCCACTGGATCATCGAGTCCAACCATATGAGGTGGCCACAGCACAAGGTCTGCTTTCTGGGCCATCCCGCAGTGCTTGGGATGACGATCCCTGTGGGGTCCCGAGTGCCATGCATGTCCTGGCCGTGAGTACTGGATCCACTTCTGTTGTTCCCCTGTGCAAAAGCCTTACCATGATGAAAACAAAGAGTAGAAACATCTGGAGTGGTGTTGGGCCTGTCCTGTCCCAGCTCCAAGTGATGAAACCCTCCTGGTGGTGCACAGGGTGCCAGCTCATACCTGCATCCAAAGCTGAGCAGGTTTGAGTGGGGGGATCTCCATGCAGGGCTGTGCCCCAGGGCTGGGGACGATGCAGTGGAAAGGCTTTGATACCTGCTCCCTGCTCCACTTGGCAGCCAGAGAAGCTGGGAGATATCTGCATCTCCCTGCGGTATGTGCCCACGGCCGGGAAGCTCACTGTCTGCATCCTGGAGGCCAAGAACCTGAAGAAGATGGATGTCGGGGGTCTCTCAGGTGAGCAGCAGTCTGTGGGCATCCTCCTCCAGCCCTGCCGTGCTGTTCTTGGCATCCTTTGTTGGGGAGGGACACTGGGGCCATCAGTCTGTCAGGGCTCGGGGAGGCCCTTCCCAGTGCCTGGGACCTTCTGCAGCAGAAGCAGCCCAAGGTCTGGCTGAGGGATGAGGGTAGATGGAGATGAGATGAGCTCCCAGCCCTTTGGAAGGATTAGACGGAGTTTGATTGGCCACTCTCCGTGCACAGGACGCTGTGAGATGTGGGTGGTGAAAATGCTCCTGTTCCTGCTTCTCCTCGACCTGAGGCTGAGGACCTTAGTCAGCAGCATGTTTTCTGCTAGAAGGGTCTTCCCAACTCCATCCCAGGGCTGAGCTCTCTGCGCAGGGGTCCCCAGCTCTCTCCAGATCTGCCGTAACCGGGAGAGCGGTTCCCGCACACCTCGAATGGTTCAGTTTTGTTGCTAGGGTGTCCTGCCACAGAAATGGGGGTGACAGGCCACCAGTGTCACTCCACAGCCTGCAGCCCTCCTACAAGGGAACCCACAGGATACAGAAGAGCTCCATCCTTTGGCCAGTTGCACCCACAAATCCTCTCCAGCCCAAATATTTTGACTTTGGCCTCCATCCACAACCCTCAGAGCACCTTTACCTGTGAAGGTCTCTTTACCCCACAGGGCACCTCATGCTGGGCTGAGGCTTGTCCTGGCGCCAGGCCAGTGGTGTCCCTGGGCATCTCAGTCCCGGCTGATACCTTCTCCTGTGCCAACAGATCCCTACGTGAAGATCCACCTTCTGCAGAATGGCAAGAGGTTGAAGAAGAAGAAGACCACAGTTAAAAAGAAGACCCTGAACCCTTACTTCAATGAGTCCTTCAGCTTTGAGATCCCCTTTGAGCAGATACAGGTTTGTCTGATGACTTCCCTGGGAGGGAGGCAGGGACTCTCGCAGCTGCCTGAGCCCATGTCCCAGCCTCAGCGGCTCCTGGACCCAGCACCCAGGAAATCCGTCCAGTCTCAACCTGGGCTGATGCTGAGAGCAGCCAGTGCAGGGGCAGAGGGGGAAGGTCGGGCAGCAAGCAAGGTGGAAACTGCAAGCTCAACCCAGATCACAGCTGGAATGGGACTTTCCACTGCTTGTGGTCCTATGGTGCTCACCCCAGGCACAGCAAGGACCCCCCCAGGGATCCCAGTGGCATAATGGACCATTGGTAGGTCCATAGGGCCTTCTTCCCCTCTGTGTCCTGCCCTTGCCAATGACCCTTGCCCCAGCCCAGCCCCTATTATGTAGTTATATAGCCCATAACTCTTAGAATCATAGAATCATAGAACAACCAGGTTGAAAGAGACCCACTGGATCATCGAGTCCAACCATTCCTATCGAACACTAAACCATGTCCCTCAGTACCTTGTCCACCCATCCCTTAAACACTTCCAGGGAAGGTGACTCAATCACCTCCCTGGGCAGCCTGTTCCAATGCCCAATGACCCTTTCTGGGAAAAACCTCCTCCTAATCTCTAGCCTAAATCTTCCCTGGTGGAGTTTGAGGCCATTCCCTCTTGTCCTGTCCCCTGTCCCTTGGGAGAAGAGCCCAGCTCCCTCCTCTCCACAACCTCCTTTCAGGTAGTTGCAGAGAGCAATGAGGTCTTCTCTCAGTCTCCTCTTCTCCAGGATAAACACCCCCAGCTCTCTCAACCCTTCCTCATCAGGCCTGTTCTCCAGCCCCTTCCCCAGCTTCGTTGCTCTTCTCTGGATTCGCTCCAGAGCCTCAACATCCTTCTTGTGGTGAGAGGCCCAGAACTGAACACAATATTCAAGGAGCGGCCTCACCAGTGCTGAGTACAGTACTCGTGCCCAGCCTCAGTCCATCCCCTGGTGCCCTTTCCCAGGTGGCCATGCCAGGATAAGCCGAGGTCCCTGGTGGCCCTGGAATCCTCCAGGAATCATAGAATCATAGAACGACCAGGTTGGAAGGGACCTATCAGATCTTCTAGTCCAACCATTCCTATCTAACACTAAACTAAGGCCCTCAAGACCTCATCTACCCATCCCTTAAACCCCTCCAGTGAAGGTGAATCAACCCCCTCCCTGGGCAGCCTGTTCCAATGCCCAATGACCCTCTGTGTGAAAAACTTCTTCCTAATCTCAAGGAGGTGAAGGAAGCTGTGGGCACAGAGGGGACTCTGCCCCAAAACTGGCCACAGTGGAGCTCAGCCTTGGGTGACCCCTGGGTTGCACTGCCAAGCTGCCCTGGGGCTGAGGGCAGTGTGGAGGCTGTGGAGCACGGAGGTGTTCAGAGCAGCCCTCTAAAGACGGTTTCCTCCTTCAGAAAGTGCAGGTGGTCATCACGGTGCTGGACTATGACAAGCTGGGGAAGAACGAAGCCATCGGCAAGATCTTCACGGGCTTCAACTCCACCGGCACGGAGCTGCGGCACTGGTCTGACATGCTGGCCAACCCCCGGCGGCCCATTGCCCAGTGGCACTCGCTGAAGCCGGAGGAAGAAGTAGATGCAGCTCTCGGGAAAAACAAATAGGGAGCCGTGCCGGGCACTGCGGACAGGAGAGCAACCCAGAGCTACCGATACCTCAGTTACGCAACATTTGGTTTTGTTTTTTTTGTTCTGTTTTATGCTGGCAAACGCTTGGATGGCTGTGGAAGGTTTCCCAGACAGTCCCAATAGCTTCCAGGGGAAGAGGTTTAAAGACATGGATGGTTCTTTTTGTTCTTCAGCATCGCTCCCTTCTGCTGCATGTCCCATCACCTCCACCCGCCATCCCTTCCGCTCCAGGTGCAAAGCCAGCGTCACATCTGCGCCTTCCCTGGCGACAGCGTCACCAGCCTGCGGCATCGCTGGTGGCATCGCTGCCGCTGTCCTTCCCTTGGCTTCACATGGGGAACTGCCGAGTGTCGCATGGAGGTGGTACTGGAGCCTGAGGCTGCGAGATGACCAGACCCACTGTGCTCGTTTGGGGTGTGAGCGGTTGTGGTGACATCGAAACAGCTGAGAAGACTTTCCGTGGGAGAGCTGGGTGCCTCCTGGTCCTGCTCTGCCTCCCTCCGAGCTGGAAAGGCGAGAGCTGTGCTTCCAAACCTACAGCGACCAAGAGCCCCTGACCTGCTCTAGGTTTGGCTTCTTCTGCGAAGAGGCTTGTGGGAAGAGTGGGCCCTCACTGTGCCTGTGTGGGGCTGGGGTGCCAAGCCCTTGATGGAGCTGTGGAGCTGTGGGGCTGGTCTGAGTGGATGAAACCTTGAGGAGGCACATGGTGACGTGTGCACAGTGCAGTGCAGGTCACCACCACCTCTGCTGGTTCTTGTGTCTCCAGAGGCCGGTGAGGCCAGCTCTGCACGATTTTCATGTATGTCGTATCATGCTTGGCTGAAACCTGTAGATCAAGGTGCTTCCACGAGGCTGGTTTATGCTGAGAGGTCACCAGATGGAGGGGGCAGCCCTCTGGAGCGGTGCCAGGTGCCTCCCAAAGGCTCGGTGTGTCCCCAGGCTCAGTGCTGCTGTGGGCACCTCCAGTGCAGCTCCAGGACAGCTGGGGACACAGGGAGCTCCTGCTCCCCACTCTGCATCCCACCCTCACGATGCAAATGGGAGAGCGAGAGCGAGCCCACGGCCAACAGGGGACCTGGACCCCTGTGAGCTGCTGCTCCCTACCAGGCTCTTGGCTGCCAAGTCCACCCCTCCTGCTCCCCTCGGGGGTAAAAGCCATATCTATGTCCCTGAGAGAGGGAAAGAGTTTCTCCAGGCCACCTCTTCCACCGTGGGATGAGCCAGCAACAAGCCCCTGAGCTGGAAAACCAACATCAGGAGAGGGACCAGCAGCCCTGCCCAGTTCAGCCCAGTCTGTGCTGGAGCACTGGTGGGAGCTGGTGCTCCTGTCCTGACCGACTCCTCAGCAGCCTCGTGCTCCCTGCTTCACTTGCTTCCCTGACCTCTGTGCTTTGGGGTTTGGGCGCAGTTAAGCAGAAAAGGGTGTTGGATCTTGGGCCAGGGGGTTGCAGTGGAGAAGCAGAGCTCTGGGATGCACCTGGGGACACCCCAGGGGCCAGAGGATGCTGCTCGGGGTGTCCAACACCCAGGCTGAGACCTTGGTACAGGGGAACCTGAGTCTGAGGACAAAGCACCAAAGCCGAGTGCATCCCGACACCATCAGATGTTTCAGCAGTGCCCTGTGGCCCTCGGCTCCCGAGGGGCATCTCAGCCGCTGCTGGAGGTGAAGGGACGATGGGAATCAGTGTAGGGCTTCAGGATGGACACGGGGATGAACCCCTTTTCCTGAGGGATGTGCGGCTCCAGGTGCCCAGGGAGGGACATCTCCAGCCTCAGGGAGGTCTGTGTCGGGTACCCAGAGTGCAGGACAGTGGTAGGAAGGTTGGAGTGGAGCCCTACAAAAGCCACTTGCACTGTCACTTCGGCTGTGCCGTGGGGCCAGCCTGGCTGCTCCACCTCGGGGGTGACGGTGGCTCTGGGGCCGCAATGAGCCACAGGGATTTCAGAGGTCACCAAATGAGTGGCCCTGCAGGGCAATCTCCAGCTTTAATTAGCCCACTTTCCTAATGGATGTGTCAGTGTCAGCAAACGAGGTCCTGTCTTGATGGTGTAGCTGAAGGGAGAAGAAATCTCGTGGTGCTTCTAATTAATGTGGAGCTGGGAGTGGCTGCTGCCCCTCGGTCAGGGCAGGATTCGCTCTCTGGAGTCAAGGTCCCTTCTGAATCCATCCAGGCGCAAGGGAAGCATTTGCCTTATGTGGAAAGAGGTTAAAAAAGATGGAATTGGGAAGAGCACTAAAATCCTCCTCTCAGCAATCAGCCTCAGCCCAGCAGCTTTCCTTGGGAAGCAGGCAGAGGTTCACTTGCCCATACACCCAAACAACCCCCCTGCACCCCCAACCCCACAGCATCGCCTGGAGCCTCACGGGAGCTCACATCCCACCCGGCTCTTTCCATTTGGACTCTAAGCCTTGGAGAAGGCAGGGGGAACTGTGACTTTAATACATATTTTTTTTTTTTTTAATAAAAAAGGGAAAAATAAACAACATCTTAAAGCCATCTGCGCTGCCTCTGACCCCCTCCCTTAGTTGTGTGTAGCTACAGATAACTAGAGCCATAGCTGTAAATACCACGAGCAGTGCATGCGATGCAGCCGCCTAGCAGTAGCAGCATGGAGGACGCCCAGAGTGGCGCCGCACGCTCTGCCCCACCGCTCGCCGCCAGCTCCTCTGGCCCAGCCACGTTTCTCCAGCGAGGCAGAGACGGCGGCGAAACAAACTCATTGCCCGAGTGCTCTCCACCGCCCCCGATTAATTTTTTTCCCCAAATGAAAACATAATCAAATGATGTAAAAGAAGAAGCCGACGTCAAGCAGCTAAGCATGCCAAGCCAGTCGCACCAGCGGAGGGTGAGCCGTCACCGACGCAGCCGTGACTTCCATGTGTCTCTTGTTCCTGTATCTCATCGGATTTCTCCCATGGCCGGCTAGCGGCAACGTCGTGGCTTCGGTGTCCTGTGTCGCGTTGGTGCATTTCACCGTCGGAGCAACTTTAGAAGCCATATCAGCCCAGGGTGTGCTGGGAGCCCCCGGGGACGGGCCCGCGGGTGAGCCGTGACCCCCTTCCCCTCTGTGTCTGCTGGTTTCGTGGGGCTCAGCGGCCGAGCCGCCAGGACGAGCCGCATCAGCCTCAGTGGCCAAAGATGCCGCCGTCTGTGGGGCAAGGGGCTGGGGCAGCGCTGGGCACGGACACCGGGGCCGACCTGCCGGTGGCATTTCTGTCGTGGAAGGACTGGGATGCAGCAAAGATCGAGTGGCTGAAGCCTTCGTGGAGCAGTTTGGGTTGTTTCTGGTTGGGTGGTTTCCATTTCGGTGCCGGGAGCCCCTCTCCCAGCTGCACCGTGGTGCCAATCCGGCTGTGCCATCGACACGCTCGGCTTCCGTCTCCTGGGGTTAAAAGGAAGCGAATCTGTGAGGCTTGGCAACAAGTTCAGTTTTCTTTTCCTTTTTGCCCCAAACCTGGGAGGGAGGAGCTGCTCCTTTGGGAGTTCCAGGCCTGGGCGACTCCTGGATCCGAGAATCCCTGTGCCAGCCCCGCTCTGCCCCGTTCCGGCCCCGCAGCGCTCGGCTCTGGTGGGAAGCTGCTTTTAAAGCCCCTTCCTCTCGTGTGGACTCTGTTGTTTCCGTCTCTTCTCGTTCAATGGTTATTTTGTAATGATATCTGTCTCCTTATTAAAGAAACAGGCTGAAAGGAGCCCTGGGTCCCTTCTGGTCTTGATGCTTGGGGCGTCCCAAGCCCAGGGATGAGGGAGGGATGGGGAGTAGGGGGACACAAACCCCCAAAACGTGGGGGCTGCGCACACACAGTGGGGAGACCTCTCCAGGTATCCTTGAGCCTTGGCTGACTGGGGCTGGCCCAGAGGTGAGGTGCAGGTGGGAAGATGGCAAAGGACCCATCGAAGTCCTCACTGCCAACACACTGAGGTTGGTTCTGCTACAAGGAAAGGCTGAGAGAGTTGGGGTTGTTCGGCCTGGAGAAGAGAAGGCTCCGGAGAGACCTTAGAGCAGCTTCCAGTGCTGAAAGGGGCTCCAGGAAAGCTGGGGAGGGGCTTTTCACAAAGGTACAGAGTTCTGGGACAAGGGGAATGGTTTTAAATTGGACGGGGGAAGATTTAAATTGGACAGGAAGAAATATTTTCCTGTGAGGGTGGGGAGGCCTGGCCCAGGTTGCCCAGAGCAGTGGTGGTTGCCCCATCCCTGGAGGGGTTCAGGGCCAGGTTGGAAGGGGCTTGGAGGCCCTGATCCAGTGGGAGGTGTCCCTGCCTACACAGGGGTGGAACTGGATGGGCTTTGAGGTCCCTTCCAACCCAAACCAGTCCAGGATTTTATGATCAATTCATGTTTATGTCCTGCCCTGCTTTACAGAGGCACTGGACACCCCTGACCCTGAGGGGGATTGCTCAAGCTGCCATAACCACCAAGGCCCAGATGCTCTGAGGTTTCCAGCAATGTCACTTGAGAAAGAAGCTCCAAGATGTGGCATCAGTGCCTGTTTAATTGCTATGGGCTTATTGCACTGTAAAAATACGGCTCAACACAGAACCACAAAGTGGTCCAGGGAGGTTATTCTCCCTCTGTACTCAGCACTGGTGAGACCAAACCTCGAATCTTGTGATCAGTTGTGGGCCCCTCAGCACAAGAAGGATGTTGAGGCTCTGGAGAGAGTCCAGAGAAGAGCAATGAAGCTCGTGAAGGGGCTGGAGAACAGGTCTGATGAGGAGCGGCTGAGAGAGTTGGGGGTGTTTGGCCTGGAGGAGGCTGAGGGGAGACCTCATTACTCTCTACAACTACCTGAAGGGAGGTTGTAGAGAGGAGGGAGCTGGGCTCTTCTCCCAAGTGACAGGGGACAGGACAAGAGGGAATGGCCTCAAGCTCCGCCAGGGGAGATTTGGGCAGGAGATTAGAAGTAAGTTCTTCACACAGAGGGTCATTGGGCATTGGAATAGGCTGCCGAGGGAGGAGGTGTTTAAGGGACGGGTGGAAGACGTGCTGAGGGACTTGGTTTAGTGTTTGATAGGAATGGTTGGACTCGATGATCTGGTGGGTCTCTCCCAATGTGGCGATTCTACAATTCTATGAAGGGACTGTTAAAGCTCATCCAGTCCATCCTCGCTGCCATCAGCAGGGACAATTTTACCTTAAAGAGGTTGTTCAGAGCCCCTGCTTAGTTCCAACCTGACCTTGGAGGGAGATGGGACTGATCCCTGCTGTGGGTCCGAGGTGTCAGTTGGGCCCCTCTCCCGTGCAGGGCAGTGCTGACGGCCCCATGTTTTCTGCAGCCACAGTGCGTTTCCCCTTTATTCAGAGCTGGTTGGTTGAGTTGCGCTATGGAAACCCTGAGAGCAGCAGAGCATCTTGATCCAAACAACCTGCAGCCCCAGAAAGACGGAAGCAAAGTCAAAACTTCTATTTTATCAACTCTTATTTTATTCATTTATAAATACTGTTGTGTTTACAAGCATCATAGATGTGAATATTATTCCCAAACTTTCAAACACATAATACTTATAACACTATATAACAACAACCAGTAAAACAAATCATTCATCTCAGGGTTTGAAAGGCCACTCAAAAGTTGCATAAAAATACATTCTCTCCCCATCTCGTAAGCCAGTCCTGCTTCTCCAAGGAGTTTATTTACAAGGAGCCATCATCAAACTCGCAGCCACGATAGGCAGGTTCACCCCAAGCAATAAAAATGAATTCACCCCAAGCAATTGCTTAGAAAAAGAAAAGCTCGTGCTCTCCAACGGAGACCACGCCTGGCAAATGCTCTGGTTCAAACAGGGATCAGGTTTAAAAACCGCTCGCTCTGCGCCGCTCTGGGCTCTGTCCCAGGCGCAGGGCGCACGGGGTCCTACTCGCTACCTCCTCAGTGCACTGGGGACGTCAGGCGTTCAGCGAGACCAAACGAATCCATTCGCAAGAGTTTGGGTTGCGATCGCGTCGTCATCACCAAACACTCACAGCTTTGGCTGCTCAGCGAGGCTGAACTGTTGGCAGGTCCTCTGCCCTGGTCAGAGTTCAGGGGATAATCCAGTGCTAAGCAGACACTTCATCTAAAGTGGTCGGAACAAAGCCTTCTGCACCCTTTGCAGACTGTTCCGCAGGATAAAATCCAACCCGTGTCCTGGTAGGAAGGGGCAAAACGTCAGTGCGGGATGGATTTGTCAGATTGGGTCGAACCCTCTTCCTAAACCAGAAACCAGGTTTCATCCTGCTGCTAGGAACCTGCCTCGTGAGAAGAACAGGATCTTTAGTCTGAAATCTCCTCCCTCGTCCTGCTGGGACGCACGACCCGAGAGGCTCCCGGCTCCCGAGCGCTGAGCCAGCCCCCAGCAGCCCCAGCAGGCGAGCGGCTTCTCCGCACGGCACAGAAGGGACTGGACTCCTGCTCAGAGCAGAGAGACACCAAGTCTGAAGCGAGGAGTGGGTCACCAAGAGAAAAAAAAAAAAAAAAAAACCAAACCCATCAAGAACAGCAGAAGTACTCACATAAAGAGTGCACCAAGTGGGAAGAGCGTGCAGGAAAAGCATTGACCGGAGCTCAAGACTTAAAGCTGTTAAACAGAGCAGGGTTAAAAGAAAGTCATATAAAAAAGACGCCTGGCTTAGGCAGTGCTCTGCAGAAACCCTGATGCCATTACCGGCTTTGGTCTCTTCCTCCCCAAAGCGGCAGAGGAAGGGCCTCAGTGTACCAGGAGAAACGGCATCTCGTGCCGTTGCACAAACAGCTCTGCTGGCTGAAGGGTGCTAGAAGAGGGACCTCTGGCTTGAGCCGCCTGGGAGAAAACCGGGAGCTCTAAGAGCTAGAGAGGTGGCGAGAGGCAGGATGGGGAGGGGGAAAAATGGAGAACTAAAGAAAAAAAAAGAAAAAAAAAAAACCCAAGGGAGAGGAAAACAAACATGCTTTCTGAAGGAATAACCAGCCAAAGGTCCAAAAAGCCCAGGACTGACACATCTCACCCTGCTAAGCAAGCTCAAGAATTATGCTCAAGTATCTCATCTCTCTCTTGTCGCAGAAAGAGTCTCACCAGCCTGGCAGGAGCCACAAGCCCAGAGTCAGCACAGGGAATGTGGGCAGAACTTCTTCGTGGCAGCCTCTGCGCTCCAGGGCTGAGACTGCACCTCTCGGTCAGACCGAGCAGGTAAAACAAAGTCAGCACAGGAAACGTGGGCAGAACTTCTTCGTGGCAAGCTCTGCTCTCCAGGGCTGAGACTGCACCTCTCGGCCAGACCGAGCAGGTAAAACAAAGTCAGCACAGGAAACGTGGGCAGAACTTCTTCGTGGCAAGCTCTGCGCTCCAGGGCTGAGACTGCACCTCTTGGCCAGACCGAGCAGGTAAAACGAAGGACAAAGGAAGTGAAAATACAAGGATGGAAGGTTGTAGATGGGAAAGTGGTTTGGCCACAGCAAGAAGTGTCTTTGAGAGGAAAGGTATCACTCGAGAGGAGTCAATTAAACGGAAGCTCAACAGCTCTGATGACAGGTTGCTCTGCTACCATCAAACCCTCCCAGCAGGCAAAGGAGCCGCTGTCTAAATGCCCATCAGGAGAACAATTTCAAACTGTTCTGAGTACCTCTAAGATTAAAGAGGCTATTTCTGAGGTTTCCTTCAAGGTCAAGGCTTACTGCAAGCTTTTGACAGATTAAAAGACTTCCATCCCAGTGACAGAGTGACCAGCATTCCCAAGGGAAGCTCCTTGTCCATCTGACATGGTGGCACTCGCGCCTTCCCAGAGCATGTGGGGAGACAGAGTGACCCCTGCTCCCTGCATCGAAACCCAGCGGTGCTGAGCCTCTTCCCCACAGCCGGGAGGGACTGGACTCCGGCGTTCCCTCTCTCTACAAACCAACCAGTGCTCCTGTCAGCCAGGTCAGGCTCCTGCTGCAAATCAAAGCACCTGAAGCACCAGAGTCCTCGACAGGCTTCTGTCGACATGAAGACGACAGGAAAAATACAGCAAGTGGCTGCTAGGAGCTGGTTTGTGGTGTGGGCACAGCTCCCTGCAAGGTGATTCGTGCTCACGCACAGAAGAAAGCAGCAGAGGATCTCTAGGGGTTCAAGCTTGTCCTTCAGAAAGCTCTGCAAGTGTCCGATACATCCTGTCCCAAGGAGCAAGAGTCTGGGTGCAATTAGCAGATGCTGCCAAGTGCTGAGACAGGAGCCCTGGAAGGACACGGCGCGATGGCAAAGGCCCCTGTTGCGGAGGAAAAGAGGGGTGAGGGAAAAGGGGTCTGATGCTGAGAGTCAGCGCTGATGTCACTGAACAGGCTCAAAACCTTATATTAAATAAAAGACTCGGTGTAGCGGGACAAAGGGAGGTCTGTGTGCAAAGCAGCTGCCATCAGCATGTCACAGGAATCGGCCCTGGTAGCTTTCACAGCATCACATTTTAACCAGAGTCGCATATCTCGGGAGGGTTGATGTGCATCTTCAGAGCCACAGCCCAGGTTCCCATTTCCCACCTCTAAAGAGCTTGGATGTGCTGGATTAGCTCTTTAGGCATCACTACTAGAGCTACCTACTCCAAACTGGAGCCCAACGTCAACCACTGGGCTTCCGGAAGAAGAAGTTTGGCTGCTCAAACCCAGTCCTCACATTTCTCTTCTCCCTTGACTAAAACATCGGAGATACCACAACATGCTTCAATTAAAACCAATAAAAGAGCAGGGGTGTGCGTCGTGGGGAAAGGAGGGCAGGAGGGGAGCGTACAGCAAAGGGCAGGGCAGGGCTGCTGTGACAGCTTGATCCCACGGCTGAAACGCTTGCTGTACTTCTGACGGGAGGAAAAGAGGGAGCAGGGCTTGGCGGAAGGGTTGGCAGCTCGCACAGGGCACCCCTCTCCATCCTGCCTTTGCTCGGGCTTCCTATTTGGAGAGCTTGCTGATGACACGAATGAGGGCTCCGTTCTCATCCTTCAGCCTTTGGTTGTCTGACTTCAGCTCTGTTAAAATCTGCAGAGAGACAAAGACGAGGTGGAGTTACAACTCGGTGCCGTGGCTGGACAAGCCCTGCGGCTGGAAGGCACCAGCAGGGACGCGGCCGCCGGACGCTTGGCTTGTGTCCTCCTCAGCGCTCGTGTGCGGCAGCAGCGTGCTCAGCCTGCCTTCTGCACCCCCTCCTGCAGCCGGGAGAGAATTTCTCTGTGACGCCTGCAGGATTTCTACAAACCAGGCGTCAGGGTGGAGGGGCTGAGAGGGGCAGCGAGCACAGCAGAGCCAGGGAGACCCCAGAGCCAGGAAAGGCCGTGGTGAGAAGCGAGGCCACAGCCCTCACACTTGGTGAGGAGCAGGCTGGCAGGGCAGGCACTGTTTCTGAGCGATTTCATCCCAAACCTGTTTCCAGAGGCTCTAAGGGCTCGGCGGATAAAATAAAGCTGTTTTTAATGATTTGTTTGTTCTGTTGTGCCAGGACTAGAGGGGAAAACGAAGGCTTGACACTCTAACACAGAACTGGACCAAGTCTAGCTTGCAAAATCTCTTAGAATAAAACTAAACCTCTTTGGGATCTCATACACAGTTAATGCAAATGTGTATGTCACGGTCAAAGGACCAGCAGAACACACTAAAACTGGAAATACTTCCTTGGTGCCCAATTTTGAATGCTGGAGCTCAACCAAGGGTCACAACACAGTCAAAGGCCAGAGAGCTTTTTTTGGTTGGAAAGAGGAAGAAATAGCTTTAACAACACCTTTACTGCATTTCTCATTGGCAAAAAAAAAAAAAAAAAAAAAAAAATATCTCCCGATTCCTCTTGCTTTCCACCCTGCAGGCAGGTGACCTTCAGGGGTTGTTCAGAGACTGGAAGGAGACCGTACAGCCTGTCCCAAGGTGACACAGGAGGTGTAACTCGCACCACAGGTACCAGCAGCCCTGCAGGAGATCAGTCTGGGATGGGATGGGATCAGACACGGGCATGAGCAGCACCAGTAAGAGCTCAGCAACGACTTCTCTCTCCAAGGTGGATCTTAAAAGAATTCCCCAAATCCAAAATCCCTACCAAATGTTCTCTTTCCTCCTGAGGTGGAGTTCCAGTCCTGATACAACCTCCTGCCGGTTCCTCCCACCTGCAGCCCCTCCACAACCACCACTGAGCGCCGGTGGCTCCTGGGGGGGCTGCCAGCTCCCCCTACTCCGGATGGAGCAATTCCCTCCTCTCCCAATCAGGCCAAACCACCCCTGGCTCCAACGTGCTCCAGACAGGACGTTTTGCAAGAGAGAAGGGGGAAAGTGCAGCCCAGTGGGACACTGGGCAAAGGGAACAACCCTGTGCTGGGCCGGCTGGAGCTTCCGCTAGGGATCTTCAAAGTGTCTCACCAGCCCCAGTGGTGACGCGACAGGGCTGTCCCCAGAACAGCATCAAGACTGTTATCACCCATCACCAAAGAGCCCAGGAGCTGACAGAAACAAAACACTTGCTGTCTCACACTGCACTCCCTGCTTCTTCCTCCTGAGCTTCATCCGACACCCACAACACCACACGTGCCTTCCAGTCCCATGCACTGGGACAGCTCAATCACCCACTGGGGCTGCGGAGGGACAGACCCTGTCCTCTCTGCATCACTGTATCAGAAATGGTGTGACCAGCGGGTCCAGGGAGGTTATTCTCCCTCTGGACTCAGCACTGGTGAGACCAAACCTCGAATCCCGTGCTCAGCTCTTGGAACCTCAGCACAAGAAGGATATTGAGGTTGTGGAGCAAGTGCAGAGAAGAGTAACGAAGCTGGTGAAGGCTGAGAGAGCTGGGGGTGTTTATCCTGGAGAAGAGGAGGCTGAGGGGGGACCTCATTGCTCTCTGCAACTCCCTGAGAGGAGGTTGTGGAGAGGAGGGAGCTGGGCTCTTCTCCCAAGGGACAGGGGACAGGGCGAGAGGGAATGGCCTCAAGCTCCACCAGGGGAGGTTCAGGCTGGACATTAGGAAAAATTTTTTGACAGAAAGGGTCATTGGGCACTGGAATAGACTGCCCAGGGAGGTGGTTGATTCACCTTCCCTGGAGGTGTTTAAGGGACAGGTGGACAAGGTCCTGAGGGACATGGTTTAGTGTTTGATGGGAATGGTTGGACTTGATGATCCTGTGAGTCTCTTCCAACCTGGTGATTCTATGATTCTATGACTGCCTAGGGTGGCCTTGCAGTTGTGACTGTGCCCATCACCACAATAAGGCCGTGATGTGAAGCTTTGCCACTTAATTTGGTAGCCAACCATCTGCCACAGGTTCCCAGAAGTGGCATCAGAGAGCAAACACTCAGGTTCTACGATGTACTGGAAGCTCTGGTGGTGGCTGTGCCTTGCACACAGGCTTCGGTGCAACTGGAGTGATTTATTTGAGGAGGAAGGGACAGAAGAACACATAAAGCAAGTGCTTCTTGAAATGCTTCCTGGCTGTAACGCCACTCCACTGGATTCCAGTGAAGGAAGCTCTCTGAAAACTAAAAATCAACCTTTTGAAATTTCATTCCTCCCTCCCAAGCCAAGGGTGTTCCCTCCTCTGAAGAAAAGCAGCCTCAAGTCAGGGAAAATAACTAGAGGTGAAGCAGGGTGGTAACCCAGCGGCCTGAAAACTGAAGCTTTCTCAAAGTCTTGTTGGGATGGTGAGGAGGGATGGGGCAAAGCCCACAGGGGACCAGGGTGCTGACTACCTGCAGCGCTGGCATAAAGCGAGTTTGGGGCGAGGGGCTGGTCCGAGCAGCGTCCTGCCCCACACTGCCGCTGGGTGACACTGGAGAAGGTGGCACTTTGGGAAGTACATGGATTTTGGAAAAACACAGAGCAGTGGTGGCTTCCCCATCCCTGGAGGGGTTCAAGGGCAGATTGGATGGGGCTTGGAGCCCCTGACCCAGTGGGAGGTGTCCTTGCTCATGGCAGGGGTGGCACTGGATGGGCTTTGAGGTCCCTTCCAACCCACATCATTCCATGATGCTCTGATACCCTTTGAAAAGCAGCTCTGCTTCAAGGGCAGTGAATCTGTCAGGGTTTAAACCAGCAACCTGACTGTGTAGCTGTGATATCCAAGCACAGCAGTGAGTCCAGGTTTACAGGTACCAGTTGCATCTCGTGTTAGACCTACTAAAAGGGCTGAAAAGCAAATCAGCAGCACTTGCAGCCACACGTTTCTTCTCCAGCTCGGACACCAGCAGTGAAACGCAAACCTCTAAGCAAGCTCAGTCAACCACGTCCCAGGCAGCCTGCAAGGGGCTCCTCAGAGCAGAGGGGAGTCAGCAGGGGGAAAGCAACAACGGAAGTTATTTGCTTGGAGAAGAAGAGAGATAGGTGACTTACAGTGTGCAATATTATTTCCTTGAGTCTGGAAATAACTTTGCTCAATTCTCCCTCTCAGATCTCAAAGCGCGTTGGGAAGGAGAATGATGTAAACTCATCGCTTGTGAGCAGTCAGTGACAGGTTTGAGAAAACTTTCACAGATTTGAACCAGAGAAAGTTAGTGAGACCATGAGGACAAACTGAGGGAGTTGGGCTTGTTCTGCCTGGAGAAGAGAAGGCTCCGGGGAAACCTTAGAGTTTCCAGTGCTGAAGGGGGCTCCAGGAAAGCTGGGGAGGGGCTCTGGATCAGGGAGTGCAGGGATAGGGTGAGGGGAATGGTTTTCAGCTGAAAGAGGGAAAATTGAGATGAGGTCTTAGGGAGAAATGTTCTGCTGTGAGGGTGGGGAGGCCCTGGACCAGGCTGCCCAGAGCAGGGGTGGCTGCCCCATCCCTGGAGGGGTTCAAGGGCAGGTTGGATGGGGCTTGGAGCCCCTGATCCAGTGGGAGGTGTCCCTGCCCATGGATGGGGTGGGACTGGATGGGTTTTGAGGAGCCTTTGAACACAAGTCATTCCATGATTCTATGATATAAACCAACCAGCTGCTCAATTCAGGCCGTGTAACACGGAACCCTCCCTCTGCCCTTGTGATCCATGCATGGTCTCCAACTGAGACTCCTGGAAAGGGGAAACCACAATTCCCTTGGTTAGTTTGTTTCTATGGTTAATCATCCTTGATATAATTTGTGTGCTAAGAATAGATGTTTTTCATACCTCAGTGCCACTTCCAGCCCAGGAGAACATCCTGCTTCTTCCTTTTTTTAAAAAATAGCTATGTCTGAAGGGACCCGAATATCCCTGTTAACCTGCAAAAGACAGGTAGGGCCCTAGAAAGAATCATTTACAGCTTTATTTTAGCACTGAACCAATGAAGGAGCAAGGAACGATGTAATTTAACTGTGTGATATGTGAGGGTAAAGCTTGTGGAAGGCTTGTCCTTGGAATTCAAACACTAATTGCTCTGCGTTGATTTGAAAACAGAAGGTGAAAAAAAGAGAGCACGTCTGCTCGGCCTCTGCTGGCAGGAGACAGAGGGGCTGCTGCAGCAGGTGAACTGAAAAAACCCTCTCGACTCAGAATCTCTTTAAAATGAGCGAAGGAGCTTGTCCTCTCTGCTCAAGCAACCAACAGAACTTGATGAGCACTGCCCAGTTGTTAAGTTTTCTAAAAATCACTTTCCTGTTGAAGATGAGCACTTTTCACAACAGCCCTAGAAACGTATCCAACTGTTCATGCTGACCTTGAGGAATCTTATCTTCTGGCTGCCGGATTCTCACTCAACTGAGGCCAATTGAAGAAACAACTGTGTGTGAGCAGGTACATGGCACAGAACAGCACTTGGGAGGTGATGGGGAAGGGGGTGCTGGACAACCTGATGGCACTGAACAGCCACCCCAAAGCCATCGGGCAGTGTGAAGCCACAGGGAAGCAGCTGATCCTTGAATCCTGGGTTCAGTTTTGGGACCCTCACTCCAAGAAGGACATTGAGGGGCTGGACGGAGCTCGGGAAAGCAGCTGGAGAACAAGGGTTATGAGGAGTTGGTCAGGGAGCTGGGGCTGTTTATCCTGGAGAAGAGGAGGCAGAGGGGAGACCTCATTGCTCTCTACAACTACCTGAAAGAAGGTAGAGGGGTGGGTGCTGGTCTCTTCTCCCAAGTGACAGGATGAGAGGGAATGGCCTCAATCTGCACCAGGGCAGGTTCAGATTGGACACTGGGAAAAAATTCTTCACTTAAAGAGTTCTCGGGCACTGGCAGAGGCTGCGCAGGGGGATGGTGGAGTCCCCATCCCTGGAGGGGCTTAAAAGATGGGCAGGCAAGCTGCTCAGGGACAGGTACAGCTGGACTCAAAGGTCTTTTCCAATCAAGAGATTCTGAGATCCATCGCCCCTTAGTAGCCATCTCAGTTCCACCACCGTGGCAAGGTGAGGACCTCATCATCCTATTTCTCTCCTGGATAAATGGAGACATGGACTCCATCCACAGGTACACGGCAACCCCCCGAGGCGGCTGGTTAGTAAAGTGGCAAAGTCAGCATCATCGGCCAAGCAGAGCGAAGCCAACAGGACCGACCAGAGCCTCCAGCCAACCCCAGTCTCCAGCCGGGCAGCAATGCCATGCGTCTGGCTTTTGGAGAATCCTTTGGTACATGCTGCTTTGAGCCTCAAGCTTCATCAGACACCCCCCGAGAGCCACAAGGTGAGTTGGGGGAGCAGCCCAGCCAAGGGAGCGAAGACCTGCCTGGAAGAGTGGAAGAGGGAGGCGAGATGAGCCGGAGGGAAAGCAGCTACAGCTCCTCTGATTCGGAGGGCTTGGCAGGCAGAGAAAGCCTGGCCACGACCCGCGTCAGAGCCCTGTTCTCAGCCAGCAGTTGCTCATTCATCTGCCTCAGAGTGTGAATCTGTTTGAGCTGGTGGAGATTCTGCAGAAAGTGAGAGGAGTGGACAGAAAAATACAGAGAAAACACACCACGGAAACAAAAGGGCACAGAAACGTGAATTTAGTCCACAAGGAGTAAAAGAAAGAAAGAGAAATAAAAGAAAAATTAGTAGCAGTGAGTGCTGGATGGGCAGCAGCTCCCATGTGCATGGGGAAAGCTTTACAAGACACTGAGGATGTTTTGGGAACCATCCCTTTCCCCAGAAGCTCCAAGGGTCAAATGAAGGGACTTCCCACCATGAAGCAGGACAATCTCTTGCAGGCCACATTCTAGGTTACACAGACACCTGGAGGCTCTTGTGAGAGCAATAACCACAGACTTCACCTACACGACCTTTGAAAATCCTGCTGGTGACTCGAGAATGTCTTTAAAACTAATTTTCTTTATGGATCTCTAAAAGTTAAGGAGGTCTCGTCTAGCAAACAGTGGTCAGAGCTCCAGGGGAGACTTTAAAAGGCACAGAGTGAAGTGTCATTGTCCTACAGCAGACGACTGCGACGTGTACCACCTCTGCTCACATCCCCCATCCCTGTGGCAGCTGAACGACAGCTCCTGCCTCTGCTCAGGCTTCAGCCTCACCAAAAGGTCTGGTGCCTGTGTGCGTTTTTCATCCCTGACGTTCAGCTCTGTCACGGGGCTCAATTTGTCTCTGATCTTCAGAGGCGAAAAGTCAGAACCTTTAACTGCTAATTTTAACTAGAGGAGACTGAATGACAGCATCTCACGTGAGAACATGGCATTCTTGGTGACAAAAGAAACAAGTGGGTGAGGGACGGGCAGCAGAAAGGTGGGGTCGGCACAGGTAGAGCAGCAACAGGAGATACAGAACACAAAAGCAACGAGGAAGCCAGAACAGCCCTGGCCAGGCAGACATCACCACTGCTACCAGGACATCTTTCCGGTGATGCTAAAGCAAAACCATGGGCTGAACATTTATACCAAGAGGTGCACAGACACACTGAGGGCTGCAGAGCTGCTTCTGAGCAGCTTCCCGTCCCTCCTGCCTCCCAACAGTGCATCGAACCAGTAAGGGACCTTCTTCCACAGTGGAGGGAGCACTGACACCAGGCAGGGGTAGAGTAGGAAGGCAAACATCTGCGAGGAGAGTAGCTTTATGTTCAAGTGAAGAAAATCCCAGCCCAGAAGCAAAGCAGCTCCACGTTTGTTGAGCTCTTTCCTGTGTCCCCTTGTGAGCTTCAGTGGCAGGGAGGAGACAGAAGGAGGAGACAGAGGGAGGAGACTGAGGGAAGGGTCTACTAGGACGGGGATTCCTTTCTGAGGTCATGGCCTGTCCTTAACCAGAAGTGGAAAGGGCAAATCCACTGTGATACAAAGAATTGCATGAACTTCCAACCAACTTGTGTGACACAGAGTTGGCTGCAGTTGGCAAAGAACCTGCTGCATCCCAGGACATTGTATCCCGGGGCTTATTCCTGGAGAAAAGAGAAGTATGTTGTGTAGCCCCCAACCACCAGCCAGGTTCTCAGCTACCCAAAACCTCTGCTCCCCATTAAAGAATCAAGACAGGTCGTCCAAAAGCCCTGTAAATCCAAGAGAAGCAAGGCAAGCGAGTGCAGGGAGGTAGCAAAGGACGGGGTTTGACTCCCTTGCAGGCACCAAATTGACAAAGCAGATCCTGTTACTTGGACTACACCAATGCAAGTCTGACACTAGTTAAATCGACAGGTCCCAGGACACTTCAGGACCACCACGACAGTGAGATCCTTGCTCATCACATCTCGACATTTCAGGACCACTTCGGCAGTGAGATCCTTGCTCAATCAAATCTCATCCATCCATCCATCCACTCATCCATCCATCCATAGAATCATAGAAAAACCAGGTTGGAAGTGACCCACCGGATCATCGAGTCCAACCATCATCCATCCATCCATCCATCCATCCATCCATCCATCCATCCATCCATCCCTCAACCTGCCCAAGTTGTGCAGGTTCCCCTGCACTTGGAGACGCCACAGATAGACACCACTTGTGTGTCCAGTCCCACCCAGAGCTGCTGGAGGATGGTTCCTACTGGGAGAGTCATTTCTTCTGGTAGTATCATGGATACTAAATGTCCTCTGTTTTATCACAGGGAACGCAGCTGAGCATCTGTCTGGCAGAAAACATCAAACATTTGTAAAACGGAGTGCCCTGCTATGTGGATGGAAAGGATTGTGATCACTTTAGAGACCACCTTTATTCTGGGCCCTTCACCACAAGAAGGATGTTGAGGCTCTGGGGCGAGTCCAGAGAAGAGTAACGAAGCTGGTGAAGGGGCTGGAGAACAGGCCTGATGAGGAAGGGCTGAGAGAGCTGGGGGTGTTTATCCTGGAGAAGAGGAGGCTGAGAGGAGACCTCATTGCTCTCTCCAACTCCCTGAGAGGAGGTTGTGGAGAGGAGAGAGCTGGGCTCTTCTCTCAAGGGACAGGACGAGAGGGAATGGCCTCAAGCTCCACCAGGGGAGATTTAGGTTGGACATTAGGAGGAAGTTTTTCCCAGAAAGGGTCATTGGGTAGTGGCAGAGGCTGCCCAGGGAGGTGGTTGATTCACCTTCCCTGGAGGTGTTTAAGGGACGGGTGGATAAGGTCCTGAGGGACAGGATTTAGTGTTTGATAGCAATGGTTGGACTCAGTGATCCTGTGGGTCTCTTCCAATCTGGTGATTCTATGATTTTTCCACACCAACATAGCACAAAACCTCAGCAGTGCCCGATCAGATACAGCTCAGCCTCAGCACGTTTCCACAGATGATAAAAAGGATCGTTGATGTGAAAGTGTCCGTGTGCTGAAGGTAGGACAGGCTTCTATTTAGCCAAGAAACCTAGCAAAGGCTGAGAAGCTGGGACTGAAGCCAAAGGCGAAGACCAGAATCTGGCTGATACCACTGTGATTGCTTATCACTCTGCTTGATACTTGGCTTGCCGAAAGCAGGTTTCTCAGTTCAGCTGTACCTGCCTTCAATTAAAGGTTTTTGTGCTCGCAGCACCAGGGGAAATAACAATGCCCAAAGCGTGCATGATGTACAAAGACAGGAGGTGCGGTGCTGCAACGAAATAAAGCAGCTTCTGTGACCTTCAAGAAAAATTGCTGTGTTAAGTTGGGACCTCAGGCACTTGGCATTGAATTCATTCAGCGCAAATGCTAATTTTCTGTCTCCTTCCTCAGCCAAGGTGCTGTATCTCCACTCGCATCCTGCAGTCACGTCAGAAAATACTGCGCTGCTCTGTCACCTTCGCAAGAGCAGGTCTGCAGGAGCAGCTCTGGCACCTAGGAGGCTCTTGAGATTGCCGAGTTCCTCCCACTCTTCTCCGTTTCTCAACTGCTTCCTTAGCAGGGGTTAAACTCATGGAGGGAACCAAGCACAGCCTGAGGACAGGCTGCCCAGGGAGGTGGTGAAGTCCCCACCCCTGGGGGGGTTTAAAAGTCAGGTGGATGAGGTGCTCAGGGATCTGGTTGGTGCATAGGTACAGTTGGACTTGATGATCTCAAATGATGATTCTATGATTCAAAGTGTTTGCCGTAGAAGCCCAGGACTGTCCCGTGACCACTGCTTTGTCTCCTCTTCCTACAAAGGCAGCGGCAAGAATCGGGAAGCACTGGTCAGGACATGGGATGCACAGACCACGACACTGACACTCCAGGATCCAAAAGCTGGATGTGAGCCCTGTAGGACTGGTTCAATTCAAAGAGCAGTGGGAAGAATCCCAAACCCAGCAGTATCACCCAAGACCGACTAACCTGGCATGTTCAGTTGTTGCCCCTTGCTGCTCTCTGGTGGATTTGCTCTAGTTGTTTATTCATACCTCTCCACAGCTCTCAGCTGGAGCAAGGAGGAGGAATGAAATCCTAACCAGACTGGAGAGGTCGCTTTCGGTGGCTCAACGTCCCCACCAGGGACTAATGTGGATGTTCTGTGGAAATGGTCTTATTCCAGGCAAACAACTGGGCTGACTCCTGCTTTAAGACACGATGAACGTGGACATGGGAAGCGCTTGTCCAGTTCAACATTTTTATCTTCAGAGATTTTATACTCCTTTTTATTGAATGTCTGTCAAAAAAGACACATCACAGTGCACTCAGGTACTCACCTGAGGTTTTGAGGCTTGAGGTTTTGCAAAATGCTACTGGAAATGTAACAGCACCTTAGAAGAGAGATTTTCTAATTCCATGTCTATTGATTCTGTTAACTCAAGGCTATCTTGATTGTTCAGTGCAGCAGAAACAGAGCAGAGAGTAAAGAGCAAGAGCCGCTCAGGAGGACCCGACAGCTCACTTTCAGCTGGACCCCAGGCTCCTTTAGCTCACATCTCCAGAACATCTCTCTGGGCAATATCAGCACAGCAAACTTCTCGCAGTTCTCCTTTTGCCCCACTCTGGCTTCCATCAGTCTGCAGCTCCAAACTCCTCAAACCAGCGGCACTTTGGCTATGCCCAACAGTTCCTACAGGTACTTTCTTTCATTAATTTGGAACCAATGCAAATGTTTCAAAATCAACAAGCCACTAGAGGACACCAATTTGTTTTTTCACTCCAAGGCCAATGGCATCCAAGCTTCTATCAGAAACGCTGTGACCAGCAGGTCCAGGGAGGTTCTTCTCCCTCTGGACTCAGCACTGGTGAGACCAAACCTCGAATCCTGTGTTCAGTTGTGGGCCACTCACCACAAGAAGGATGTTGAGGCTCTGGAGCGAGTCCAGAGAAGAGCAACGAGGCTGGTGAAGGGGCTGGAGAACAGGCCAGATGAGGAAGGGCTGAGAGAGCTGGGGGTGTTTATCCTGGAGAAGAGGAGGCTGAGGGGAGACCTCATTGCTCTCTCCAACTCCCTGAAAGGAGGTTGTGGAGAGGAGGGAGCTGGGCTCTTCTCCCAAGGGACAGGGGACAGGATGAGAGGGAATGGCCTCAAGCTCCACCAGGGTAGCTGCCCAGGGAGGGGGTTGATTTGAGTTAACAGGCTGCCCAGGGAGGTGGTTGATTCACCTTCCCTGGAGGTGTTTAAGGGACGGGTGGATGAGGTGCTGAGGGACATGGTTTAGTGTTTGATAGGAATGGTTGGACTCGATGATCCTTTGGGTCTCTTCCAACCTGGTGATTCTATGATTCCATGGACTGAACTAGTTTGTGGAGTGATCTCCAGAGCTGAAGAAACAACACAACTGCAACTGTCTGCAGTTGCTCTTGAAGGTCATATTTCTGTAATCATAGGAAGGTCTCTCTGGAGTTAAAAGTTGCTACCTGTTCAGCAAACAAAGAATTTAGGCATATTCATTCCTTTCTTTCTGGCAAGCACATCCACACTTGTTTTCTCCTCTATGAAAGAACACGAGAGCCTTTACAGTAAGACTCCACCAAATCGTTCTGCTACCCATTGCAGTAGAAGATGCAGCACAAGCCAATGGGTCCTTTCTTCCCTTAAAGGAGGTTGTGGAGAGGAGGGAACTGGGCTCTTCTCCCAAGGGACAGGATGAGAAGAAATGGCCTCAAGCTCCAGTAGGGGAGATTCAGGCTTGACATAAGGAAAAAATTCTTCACAGAAAGGGTCATTGGGCAGTGTCAGAGGCTGCCCAGGGCGGTGGTTGATTCACCTTCCCTGGAGGAGTTTAAGGGACGGGTGGACGAGGTGCTGAGGGACACGGTTTAGTGTTTGATAGGAATGGTTGGACTCAATGATCCGGTGAGTCTCTTCCAACCTGGTGATTCTATGATTCAAAGATATGTGTTTGGTAAATATATGAAGCTTCAAAAAGAAACATCAACTTAGAGCCTCCTCCAGGGTGGCAGAAAACGGTTTCCATCAGTGCACTGTGCTAGGAGAGCTCACAGGTCTCACCCAGCGTCCATCCTTCTTGGTCTTACCTGGTCATGCTTAAAGGGAATGAAAGCAGAGGCCCCAGAGCAAAGGAGGGGCCGGCATTCTGTGAATCTGAGCATTACAATATCGCGTACGACGATGTAAGGCTGCACAATCAGTGTGAAGTTTTAGGTGAACTTAGGCGGCAAACCACACGGCTTCCTGCTCTGCAGTGCTCCCTGCTAGCCCCATGCTCGCAGGGCACCCAAGCCACGGCCGGAGAACCATCCTCGGAAGCAACCCCATGAGAGAGAACGCACAGGAGCAGTCGGTGGTGGGTGTCCGTGACAGCAAGCCATGCTGCACATTTCATCAGGAAGCAAATTCCTCTTTGCTGTCATCTATTCCAGGCCGATTACTGACACAGCCTTCTGGGTAACATGCTTAAGAGGGGAGCACAGAAATACAATGGCTCTGTGTCTTGTCCTGGCTAGCGTGCGTGATCTCAAAAGCCAGCTTTGTCTTCTTACCCTTCTGGAGAGAACCTCAACGGCTTAACTGGGGCTGCAGACTATTCAGAGCACAGAGGATCAGCACACTGAAACTCATCGACGCCACAAAAGGTTAGTTTTGGAAAGCATTTAAAAACAACGGCTTTCACAGTTCTTGGATCAAACAGCGTAACAAATTCAACATACGGTGCAATCAGATGAACGATAAAAGGACAATTTAGTAGTGTTAAATGGTCGGAGAACGTGGCCATTAAAACAAGTTCTGACTGCACAGAAGGACACACTCAGAGGTAACACGAGTCCTTCCCCATGTTCACCTTTAATATCCTCTTCCTGCGTGACAGCCCCAAAGGACATTAATACAAAACACAACCCCTCGAAGTCTGAAAAGATTATTTCCTACCTTCATCTCCTCTTCCATTTCAGAGAGCTTCCGCTCCAGGGCTCGCTTCTCCTGTTTGCAAGGATTGATAAGAAAGATGGTCACGATTATTTAGAAGTAAAATTTACAGCACATTTTATTTTAAAGCAAAATAAAAGACTTGTATTTTTGGAGGAGCATTCCAAGCGCCTCAAGGCAACGCCCAGGTTACAGCCAGGAGCTGATCAGATGGGAGAAGGCAATTAGCAAACCAACAGGTCCTGAGCTCTCTTCATACCCCTTCAATGAAACTGTCCCAATGAAAGCTCCTTTACTGATCCCAGCTTTCAGGACTTTCTGAGTGAATTGATTTTGGGCTCTGTAGGTGAAGCCATGGGTTGAACAGCACCCAGTAGAGGGGGCAATGATAGAATGCACTGAGCCTGTCAAATCATAGAATCACAGAATCACCAGGTTGGAAGAGACCCACTGGATCATCGATTCCAACCATTCCTATCAAACACTAAACCATGTCCCTCAGCACCTCATCAAGGGAAGGCGAATCAACCACCTCCCTGGGCAGTCTCTCCCAGTGCCCAATGACCCTTTCTGTGAAAAACTTCCTCCTAATGTCCAGACTAAATCTCCCCTGGTGCAGCTTGAGGCCATTCCCTCTCGTCCTGTCCCCTGTCCCTTGGGAAAAGAGCCCAGCTCCCTCCTCTCCACAACCTCCGCTCATGTAGTTGTAGAGAGTAATGAGGTCTCCCCTCAGCCTCCTCTTCTCCAGGATAAACACCCCCAGCTCTCTCAGCCGTTCCTCATCAGGCCTGTTCTCCAGCCCCTTCACCAGCTTCGTTGCTCTTCTCTGGACTCGCTCCAGAGCCTCAATATCCTTCTTGTGCTGAGGGGCCCAGAACTGAAGACAGGATTTGAGGTTTGGTCTCAGCAGTGCTGAGTCCAGAGGGAGAAGAACCTCCCTGGACCTGATGGTCACCCCCTTTCTGATCAAAGCCAAGATGCCCTTGGCCTTCTTGGTCACCTGGGCCACTGCTGGCTCATGGTCAGTTGCTGTCAACCAACAGCCCTAGGTCCTTCTCCTCCAGACAGCTTTCTAGACAGACTTCTAGTCTGTAGCTCTGCATAGGGTTGTTGTGCCCCAAGTGCAGTGTACTGACAAGACAGACACCCAGCTGGTCGTGTGCCTTTTTCCCACCTCCCTTCCCAAACTCAGTCTTTGTTTATAAGGCTCAAGAACATTTTGAAGCATAACAGACCAGCAGTCTCTTAATGGAATACGGCATGTTGGTCAGTAGCTTCCTACAACAAGAGAAGGAAATCCGAACTAAGCTGATGTAAAAAGAGAGCAGGAAAGTCTAAGAGACTCAAAAGGTCAGAACACAATTATCACTGTGTGCTGCTCCATAAGGGAAGAATATGACTTATCTTTTAATTAACACTTTGCTTCATTATTGTGCCCTGCAGAGCAACACGAGGTAAAGATTGCGATTCAGAATAAAATAGAGACACGTACCCTTTTCTCCATCTCCAGCATGCTGGACCGGTCAGAAGTTTTCTCCTGTTTCTGCTAAGTAAATTAAAAAGAGAAAGCTATTAAAACTGAGAGGCATTCACAGGATGTTGTATAAAGGCCTAGACAGGTGCATTTACCCAGAATCATAGAATCACAGAATCACCAAGTTGGAAGAGACCCACCGGATCATCGAGTCCAACCATTCCTATCAAACACTAAACCATGTCCCTCAGCACCTCATCCACTCGTGCCTTAAACACCTCCAGGGAAGGGGAATCAACCACCTCCCTGGGCAGCCTATTCCAATGCCCAATGACCCTTTGTATGAAAAACTTCCTCCTAATGTCCAGCCTAAATCTCCCCTGGTGGAGCTTGAGGCCATTCCCTCTCAGCCTGTCCCCTGTGACATTCCCTCTTGCCATTCCCTCTTGCCCAGCACCCTCCTCTCCACAACCTCCTTTCAGGGAGCTGCAGAGAGCAATGAGGTCTCCTCTCAGCCTCCTCTTCTCCAGGATAAACACCCCCAGCTCTCTCAGCCCTTCCTCATCAGGCCTGTTCTCCATCCACTTCCTCAGCTTTGTTGCTCTTCTCTGGACTCGCTCCAGAGCCTTAACATCCTTCTTGTGAGAAGAAAAGCAGCAGCAGTCTCTACAGAATCACTCTCTTATGACAAATAACGACCTCCTCTGCAGCACCTTCCCTCCCCAGAGCTAAATCCTTTCCCATGCTGGAACACGCCCATGCTCGTTGTGGGCCAGTGTTGAGTTTCTCCAGCCTGGGAGCCGGTTTCTGCCTTACCTGGGTTGCTTTTTCCAACTTTGATTTGATGTCGGCCAACTCAAGCTGGGCTTCTTGCAGTTTTGACTTCAGCTTCTGATTTTCGGACAGGGCACTTTCGTACAACTGGAAGGTGGCACAAGAGGTTTGTGTTACCCAGGTTGCTCCTCGGCAGCCACACTGCTCCAGCTGAGCCCTCAGCCCTGAGCGGAGGCAGCTGCAGGGTTTACTTCACTCCCCCATGGCAGGATATTGGAAGAAGGGCAAACAGAACTAGGCTGGATGCTTTACTTGCGTTTTCATAATTCATGTGCAGTAAGAAAACAGCTGCTTCATTTTGTAGGGTGTTTGAACACAGCCAAGAGCAAAGAGAAGGGATGTTTTTAATTTAGGCAAACCACCCAGCGTAACAAAGTACTAAGTGTGTGTGTGCTCGACGGATCTGAACCCGCGATGCGGTTGTGCTCCCAACACGACACACCCTACTTGCTCTTGTGCGCGTTTAGTTTGAAGACAAGGAGAAAGAAGGACAATTTAGGCTACTCTAAAATGGATTTTTTTGCCTTCAGTTACTTCAAAGCAGCAGACTTTCCACGCCTTGAAGAGGAACTGAGCACACTGCCTGCCTCTTCTGGGCAGCCGTGGTCGTGAAGCGGAGCAGGGTGGTGCCCGTGTGCGAGGCTTTTCAGCATCGTAGTAATTTCAGAATTAAGGTTATCTTAATTTCTTTATTCTTTGTATGGTCTTTGCACTGACAGTAGCTGTGGGTGGCAGACCCTATTACAGCCTTTCAAGGATTAAGTTAAAAGTTTCAAAGATCATTGAAAAAAACCCCATTTCCTTGCTCCTTTCAAGCCCCTTCCAGCATTTCTCCAGCCTGATTCCTCAATCTCCTCCCCCAGATGCCAGAGGCTGCACAGCATCCTTTCACCCACATCTTTTTGGACCCTCTGAAGGGCTGATACATTTGAAAAAGGCTGCTGTGATTTCCAAAAGCAACGGAAAGAGGGGAAACGAAAATATACTTTTTCTCTTCCTTTCCAAAGACATTTCAGTGCAGGGTTCTGCAGCTTCTAAGACGCGTGCAGTGACAAGAATGCAATCTGAAAATCCTACTTTTTTATAGTCCCTGTTGCTCTCCTCCTCTGCTCTGCTGCTGAGGGCAGCCAACCGGTTCTCCCTCCGGGTGTAGGCACTGGAGCGGCTGGAGGCACGGTCGCCGTAGGACTCACTGGTGGTGGGATTCGAAGCTACTTCCAGCCTAAAAGGCAATGAAGACCTGGCACCACGGAGCTGACGGTGCTTTGGCACAAGCAGTGTCAGTGCACCCGCCTGGGCCTTGAGGCCGTGACTGACCCCTCCGAGAGGTGCTGGAAGGGCTGAGAGTCCCCTCCAGCCCCTCAGGGCATCGCGGCTGCTGGTTGGGCACCCACCACCCCTCACAGCTGGGAACAACCCAGTGGGTATCAGCCAAACCCCAAGGCAGGAATTTCCCATGATGCTTTCATCTTCATGGTGGGAATGGGCTCCACAGGGCACAGGGGGTTTCTCCTCTATAGAGCAGCTGTTAAATAATTTGGGGAGCAAAGGATGAAAGCAAACTGGCCCAACAGCCAAGCTAAGGTGAGAGCAACATGGCCAGTACCAGCTTTAAATGATGTTGTTGGTGCGAAGCCCCAGGAGCCCCGAAAGGCAAGGAAAACTCGTGATTCTGTGAAAACAGGTTGTCAATAAATGTTAAATAGGAAAAACCAGAATGAAATAAAATAGAATAAAAATCTTACCTGGAAAGTCTTTCATGCTGAAGGGGAAAAAAAAGAGAGAGAAAGAAAAAGAGAATTAATAACACAGAGAATGAAAAGTTCAGTTGAAGAACTGCTGAGCTACCAGGCAGCAGTGGTTTCTGGCCCTGCCACCAGCACTGAGCTCACAACAAGCTGAGCAGCACAGCTTCCCACAGCCAATCACCAATCCTGCACCTTCTCAACGGCTTCAGCTTCTCTGAAGCATTCCAGACTTCATTTCTTCTGCTAACTGAAAAACTACTGAACCTTGCTCCTCAGATCTTGGTTTCCAGAATTGAAATCCACTCCTTTGAGCCAGAACCAATCTATTGTTTCCCCTTTTAAATCAAATCGTTCCTGCTGACTTTGATCACTGTCCTGTGCACGATGAGGGGGAGAAGGATTACCAGACCGTGATAGGCAGAGATCGCTGCCGGTTTGTGTTGAACTTGAGGGAAGCGCACACAAGGCAAGAACCTTCCCCATGAAGGAAAGCTTCACCGTGGCAAGGAGAGAATCATAGAATCATAGAACAACCAGGTTGGAAGAGACCCATCGGATCATCGAGTCCAACCATTCCTATCTAACACTAAACCAAGACCCTCAGGACCTAATCCACCCATCCCTTAAACACCTCCAGGGAAGGTGACTCAATCGTCTCCCTGAGCAGCCTGTTCCAATGCCCAATGACCCCTTCCGTGAAAAACCTCCTCCTAATCTCTAGCCTAAATCTCCCCTGGTGGAGCTTGAGGCCATTCCCTCTTGTCCTGTCCCCTGTCCCTTGGGAGAAGAGCCCAGCTCCTTCCTCTCTACAACCTCCTTTCAGGTAGTTGTAGAGAGTAATGAGGTCTCCTCTCAGCCTCCTCTTCTCCAGGATGAACACCCCCAGCTCTCTCAGCCCTTCCTCATCAGGCCTGTTCTCCAGCCCCTTCCCCAGCTTTGTTGCTCTTCTCTGGACTCACTCCAGAGCCTCAACATCCTTCTTGTGCTGAGGGCCCAGAACTGAACACAGGATTCAAGGAGCGGCCTCACCAGTGCCGAGTTCAGAGGGAGAATAACCTCCCTGGACCTGCTGGTCACACTGTTTCTGATCCAAGCCAAGATGCCATTGGCCTTGTTGGCCACCTGGGCCACTGCTGGTTCATGTCCGGTGGGCTGTTGACCAACACCCCCAGGTCCCTCTCCTCCTGGCAGTTTTCCAGCCAGACTTCTCCCAGTCTGTAGCTCTGCATAGGGTTGTTGTGCCCCAAGTGCAGACAAGTGAAACTGTGTGAGGGAGCGAGACCAGCCTGACCCCAGTCGAAAGGGCGGTTGAAGCATGGGTTAGGTTCTTATTTCACCATTAGCACCCAAATCCCTGCGGTGCCACCCTCAATGCTGCCTTTGGTACCCCTGGGGTGCCCACACCAGCGATGGTCCAGGCCAGCTGATGCCTGGAGGAGGTTGCAGGAAAGCTTTAAACCAGTCGGTTTAATGAGGTTTTCTGGATTGGACAGTTTTCCCCTGCAATTACAGAACATCCATGTAATGGCACAGGTGACCAGCTCTGCACTGACCAGCTCCTTCTCCACAGGGTTTCTCTTTGGTTGGCAGGCATTTACTCAGATTTAAGGTGCAGTTGAACTCTTTTTCAGTCCCTTGAATTGGGAGCCTGATTCTCCCCTGCTTGCTTTATGAGCAGCATCAGGCCCCTGAGCGAGCACAAACCACCTGCAGACATCACCAGTTAAGTCCCCAGATCCTATTAATAAGTTCAAGAATCAACACAACAAGAATGATACGACAGAGATGACGAGGGCCAGGCTTTTAGTGCCCAGGCATGTCTGTGTTGAGCTGTCACTGCCTGGATATGCTGCTAAATCCAGCGCTGAGCGCTCTGGGTGGCAGATTTGCTGCCCTATGTTTGACTTCAGAGCTCCTGCTCCTGCCTGGCACCCAGATACTGCCCGATTCCTGATCCCTGGGAGCACACACCAGTGGCAACTGCAACCAGTCACCCCACCACATGGAGAAGGAGGTAAGATGAGTGACCCTATGAGTCCAGAGAAGAGCAATGAAGCTGGTGAAGGAGCTGGAGAACAGGCCTGATGAGGAACGGCTGAGAGAGCTGGGGGTGTTTATCCTGGAGAAGAGGAGGCTGAGGGGAGACCTCATTGCTCTCTCCAACTCCCTGAGAGGAGGTTGTGGAGAGGAGGGAGCTGGGCTCTTCTCCCAAGGGACAGGAGACAGGACAGGAGAGAATGGCCTCAAGCTCTGCCAGGAGAGGTTCAGGATGGACATCAGGAAAAAATATTTCATGGAAAGGGTCATTGGACACTGGCAGAGGCTGCCCAGGGAGGGAGTTGAGTCACCTTCCCTGGAGGGGTTTAAGGCACAGGTGGACAAGGTCCTGAGGGACATGGTTTAGCATTTGATAGGAATGGTTGGACTCAATGATCCAGTGGGTCTCTTCCAACCTGGTGATTCTATGATCTGCTCGAAGCCAGACGACCACAAGGCAGTCCCAGAGCACAGGGACCGTGCCAGCCTGCCTGTGGCACTGCCCTCTGCTTGTCGGGATGCAGGGACTCCATTTTTGTCTTTTTTTTCCTTCCAAAGTAACGAATGGTTTCCATAGGCAGAGAGCAGGGGTGTGCTTCTGCAAAGGGAGAGTGGGAGAAGAAAGGAATCATTTTAAGCATAGAGGGTGGGAACAGCAAAGGGGAAACAAACCCATGTTTATTGTATTAAAAGTTTTCTTGTGGTGGATACTGAGAATTGTTTCAGGCTGTGACTGTCTCTGTGACCCTAATGAGAAGAGAGGTGCTAGATCCCTGTGCTCAGCGTTGGTGAGGCTGAACCTCGAATCCTGGGTTCAGTTTGTGCCTCTCACTCCAAAAAGGACACCGAGGGGCTGGAGTGTGTCCAGAGAAGGGAACAGAGCTAGGAAGGGGTTGGAGCCCAGGGGGTTCTGGGAGCGGCTGAGGGACCTGGAGCTGGTCAGTCTGGAAAAGAGGAAGCTGAAGGGAGACCTCAATGCTCTCAGCAGCTCCCAGAAAGGAGGTTGTGGTGAGGTTGGTGCTGGGCTCTTCTCCCAAATATCAAATGATAGTGTGAATTGAAATGGCCTCAAGTTATGCCAGGAAAGGTTTAGGTTGGATATTAGGAACAATTTCTTCACTGACAGAGTGGTGAACCCCTGGCAGAGGCTGCCCAGGGCAAGGGTGGAGTCTCCATAGAATCATAGAATCACCGGGTTGGAAGAGACCTATCAGATCATTGAGTCTAACCATTCCTATCAAACACTAAACCATGTCCCTCAGCACCTCGTCCACCTGTCCCTTAAACACCTCCAGGGAAGGTGAATCAACCACCTCCCTGGGCAGCCTATTCCAATGCCCAATGACCCTTTCCATGAAAAACTTCCTCCTAATCTCTAGCCTAAATCTCCCCTGGTGGAGCTTGAGGCCATTCCTTCTTGTCCTGTCCCCTGTCCCTTGGGAGAAGAGCCCAGCTCCCCCCTCTCCACAACCTCCTTTCAGGTAGTTGGAGAGAGCAATGAGGTCTCCTCTCAGACTCCTCTTCTCCAGGATAAACACCCCCAGCTCTCTCAGCCATTCCTCATCAGGTCTGTTCTCCAGCCCCTTCACCAGCCTCAATGCTCTTCTCTGGACTCGCTCCAGAGCCTCAACATCCTTCTTGTGGTGATGGGCCCACAACTGCACACAGTATTCAAGGAGCGGCCTCACCAGTGCTGAGGGGTTGAACTCCTGGAGGGGTTCAAAAGCCAAGTGGCCGTGGCACTTCGGGACACGGTTTAGCAGGCAGGGTGGGGTTGGGCTGATGGTTGGACTGGATGAGCTCAAAGGTCTTTTCCAACCCCAATGATTCCACCTTTCTATGACCCAGCAGAGCGAGCAGGCAGCGACTCACGCGCCTGCATCCGTCACCCCAGCAGGCAGCAGCTCTGGGGCTGCTCCGGCCAGAAGCTGGATATTGCTTAGTGCTCAGCGATTCCTCCTCCTGCAGCTTTATCTCCCTTTAGGTTCATTTGAAGCACATTTTGCCATAAAATGACTGGAATTTGGACTCGATGACCTGGTGGGTCTCTTCCAACCTGGTTATTCTATGATTATTCTGTGAACGTCTTGCAGAAACAGCACAGAGCTATGGGGAATCCCTGTGTCTGCAGTAGTTGGGAAAGCTGGTGTCTTTTCCCTCTTGCTTCCATTTTGGGTGCTGCTCTCCGTGTTGTGTTTTGAGGCAAAGATGTGCTCTGCTCCACTCTGCAGTGGCCACACCTCGAGTACTGAGGGCAGTTCTGGGCACCACAGGATAAAAAGAACCTAAAGCTACTGGAGAGAGCACAGAGTTGGTGAGGGGTTTAAAGGAGAAGTCAGATGAACTTGAAGTCACTTGTCTGCTCAGCCTGGAGAAGAGGAGACTGAGGGGAGACCTCATCGTGCTCTTCATCTTCCTCACAAGGGGAGGAGGAGGAGGAGACTCTGAGCTCTCCTCTCTGGTGACCAGTGACAAGACCCAAGGGAATGGCAGGAAGATGCACCAGGGGAGGGTTAAGTCAGACATCAGGAGAAGGTTCTTCCCCCAGAGGGTGGTGGAGCAACTGGAACAGCTCCCAGGGAAGCAGTCACAGCACTCAGGCCAACAATATTCCAGGAGCATTTGGTCAGTGCCCTCAGCCCCATGGTGTGAATGTTGGGGTGTCCTGGGCAAGGACATGAGCTGAACTGGGTCCCTTCCAAGTCAGGACATTGTAGGATTCTATGATGATGCTGATGAAGTTTGAGAGGAACTGAATAAATGCTGAGGTCTGGAAAGCAGAGCATGAGCGCGAGGTGACAGCAGCTGTTGGGAAGCCTCTGCCTTCATGAAAGGTGTGGAACAGTTTTCCTCAGTGGATCAGTTTTCAGAGAAGAAGAGGAGATGTATTTATTTTGTTTTAAATCAACTTCTGGCTCAATATTTTCTGGAATTTTGCACAAAGGTCAGTGCTTGTGCTGACGTTTCAAGGAGCAGCTTATTCAGACTGGGTTTTTGGGGGGCTCTTTTTGTGTCTTTTTTTTGTTTAATTAATGATGGAGGAGGGGAAAAAATCCTAAATAAAATATAAAGTTCCACTTCACACTTTCAGGTAAAGAGGGGACATGGAAAACAGCAGTTTCTAGCACAAAGAGAGGCTCTGAAGCCTGAGGAAATGAGTTAAACAAAACCATGACTACTACAATCTCGTGGCCCTGGCAGGTGGCTGTGCCGTGCAGGCGGCATCGGAGACAGGCAGCGTCAGTCCCGCACGCAGACACAGCACCAGAGATGTCCCTGCTGTTTGCCAAGGCAGACAAGCACTCCCAAAGGCCACTGGGACACCCCACTGGAGACATTTTCAGCAGAAAACATGGCATGAGGTTTAACACAGCCAAATGCCGTGTCCTGCACTTGGGGCACAACAGCCCCATGCAGAGCTACAGACTGGGAGAAGTCTGGCTGGAAAACTGCCAGGAGGAGAGGGACCTGGGGGTGTTGGTTGACAGAGACTGAACATGAGCCAGCAGTGTGCCCAGGTGGCCAAGAAGGCCAACGGCATCTTGGCTTGTACCAGAAATGGTGCCAGCAGGTCCAGGGAGGTTCTTCTCCCTCTGTACTCAGCACTGGTGAGGCTGCTCCTTGAATCCTGTGTTCAGTTCTGGGTCCCTCAGCACAAGAAGGATGTTGAGGCTCTGGAACGAGTCCAGAGAAGAGCAACAAAGCTGGGGAAGGGGCTGGAGAACAGGCCTGATGAGGAACGGCTGAGAGAGCTGGGGGTGTTTATCCTGGAGAAGAGGAGGCTGAGGGGAGACCTCATTACTCTCTACAACTACCTGAAAGGAGGCTGTAGAGAGGAGGGAGCTGGGCTCTTCTCCCAAGGGACAGGGGACAGGACAAGAGGGAATGGTCTCAAGCTCTACCAGGGGAGATTTAGGCTGGACATCAGGAGGAAGTTTTTCACACAGAGGGTCATTGGGCATTGGAATAGGCTGCCCAGGGAGGTGGTTGATTCACCTTCCCTGGAGTTGTTTAAGGCACAGGTAGATGAGGTGCTGAGGGACATAGTTTAGTGTTTGATAGGAATGGTTGGACTCAATGGTCCAATGGGTCTCTTCCAACCTGGTTGTTCTATGATTCTCTGACCTTTCTGGCTCGGTTCTGCCCTGCTTTTGACCACAGCATCCTCGGAAACCTTTGCCATGTGCTTCCAGCTGCACCTGCATCAGCAGCTCCCTCATCCGCTGCCCCTTCTCGTACAACCACCACAAAACACCCATTTCACCTCCTGCAGCATTAGCTGGCTCATCGCACTAAGGGTCTAGGGGGTGAACAAGGTCGTACCTGCTCAGAGATGCTTTCCCACCGATGGAAACTGAGGTCAGAATCAGAAGGCGAAGGACTAAACTCTCTCTCCTTCACTAATCAACAGGAGGCCCAGAGCAGTGGTGGCTGCCCTGTCCCTGGAGGTGTCCAAGGCTGGATGGGGCTTGGAGCCCCTGATCCCAGGAAGGGAACTGGATGGGCTCTGAGGCCCCTTCCAACTCAAACCATTCCAGGATTCTGTGATTTATTTCTAGAAAGAGAAGTTGAGCCTAAACAGAGGGAAACACGAGCTGAGGCACCAAATGTGCCTGTACTGACTAAGCTGGAGCAAGAAAAGGCTTTCCCTTCCTGATTTCACCATGAACTGCCAGCGTTACAGGGGGGATGCTGAGAAATTGCTGCATCAACTCTGCACATCCACTGGTTTTTATTTTTTTTTCCCTTCCCTTGGCAAACAGAACAGTTTTGCCCGGACTCCTTCATTTCCATTTCCCTTGGGATCAAAAGTTTGACTAGAAACATTACCAGCCAGGGAAGCATCGGGTTGTGAAATTATCCTTCCTGCAAACTAAACAGGGTCACAATCGCTGCAGGGTTTGGGGTGGGAGGAGGAGGACTCCGGGGAGAAGCGAAGTGCTGGAGGCGTCTGTCCTGATTCAGAAACCAGCACGGCAGCCAGCACGGCGCCGACCCCCCTGCCCCGGCTCTCCTGTCACAGCCACCCAGACACCCAAGGGGAAGACTCGGTGATCCGGTGGGTCTCTTCCAACCTATTGATTCTATGATTCTATGACCTTCTAAAAGAAACTTAAAAGCATGGAGCACTTGCACATGTGTAACAGGCTGCTGGTAACGCTCTCACCTGAGAGATCCCACCAGCCTTCCGTGCATCTCATGGTGGGCAACACATCCAGTTGGCGCTGGGGGAGGAGAGCAAAGGGGCTCAGCCAGTTTTGCCAGCCCTCCCGGACAGGGCTGGAGATGATTCATAGAATCATAGAATCACCAGGTTGGAAGAGACCCACCGGATCATCGAGTCCAACCATTCCTATCAATCACTAAACCATGTCCCTCAGCACCTCATCCACCCGTCCCTTAAACAACTAGAAGGTGAATCAACCACCTCCCTGGGCAGCCTGTTCCAATGCCCAATGACCCTTTCTGGGAAAAACTTCCTCCTAATCTCCAGCCTAAACCTCCCCTGGTGGAGCTTGAGGCCATTCCCTCTCGTCCTGTCCCCTGTCCCTTGGGAGAAGAGCCCAGCTCCCTCCTCTCCACAACCTCCTTTTGGGTAGTGGTAGAGAGCAATGAGGTCTCCTCTCAGCCTCCTCTTCTCTCAACGCAGGCAGGTTGGCAAAACGTAGGACATCTGAGATGGGACCTGAGAAAAACTGCAAAGGGCATCACACCAACCCAATAGTCCTGTGCAAGCCACTTCCTTCTGGCCACCCAGTTCTCCCAGTGCCAAGCCCCACACGGAGGGCACAGCTGGGTCCTGGCTGTGGCTTTACTAGCCCGGCCCAACGGAATGCTGCCTGGCACCCGGAATGACGCACGGGCTTGATTTTAGAACTGTGTTTGGACTGGGGAGGGCAGGAGCCTTCCCTTAAAAGCTCAGCTATTTCTACAGCTGTTGGGAGTTGAGTAAAGTATAATTAAACCCAAATTTCTCGTGGCAGGTTTAGATAAAACACAGCCCTGAACTGCGGTGTCAAAAGGGGGACTGGCCGCTGCTCTTGCCAAGTCAGAAATCGGCCTAATTGCTTCCAATCGCGTTCTCCTGTGGCTGGGATCTGATCCAACAAGGCAGAAAAAACCCTACTATTTACATTTGAAAAAAAAAAAAAAAAAAGAAAATAGATGCTTTGGGAACATTTTATGCTTCTTTATCTCCAACTGGCCAACCCCAGTAAAATGTGCACTATTTTAAGACGGTTCTCAAGGCATTTGTTTTGGAGTGTTTCGTCTCAGAGATCCTGATCGACGCTTACGACTAAATAACCCCCACGCACCCAGACTGCCAAGCCCAGCTCCAGTTCCAGCCCGGCCATCCGCCCTTTTCTTTAGCAAGAGGGGAAGTTTGAGGAACCTCTCTCTTCTGCTGGCAAGTATCCTCCTGAGGAGTCCTCTTTGGTTTAGAAATTAATCACAGAACAAAGCCAGCTGCTTTTGGGGCCACTTCTTTCCCTCTAACATGCCGAAGCCACCACGGTCCTGCAGTCACAGAGCTCTACACCCTCCATCAGTGTCTGCCCCAGTTCGGCTGATGCTCGGTGGCTGAAGGAAGGACAAGCTCTCCAGTGTGTTGTGTTCCTGCAGGCAATTTTCCCAGAGTTGGTAGAGCAAGAGCCAAGCTGGATGGAGGAGAAGTGATGAGGAAGGCTGCTCAGCCTTCAGCCCCATCCCCATTTGCTGTTCCCTTCAAGTCACATTTGTCTTTCACAGAATCACAGAATCATAGAATCACCAGGTTGGAAGAGACCCACAAGATCATCGAGTCCAACCATTCCTATCAAACACTAAACCATGTCCCTCAGGACCTTGTCCACTTGTGCCTTAAACCCCTCCAGGGAAGGTGAATCAACCACCTCCCTGGGCAGCCTCTGCCACTGCCCAATGACCCTTTCTGTGAAAAACTTCCTCCTGATGTCCAGCCTAAATCTGCCCTGGTGGAGCTTGAGGCCATTCCCTCTCGTCCTGTTCCCTGTCACTTGGGAGAAGAGCCCAGCTCCCTCCTCTCTACAACCTCCTCTCAGGTCAGGTTGGGTTGGGGTCAGGTTTTGTTTTCCAGTGGGTGCAGAGTAAGGAGAAGGTCTGGCTGAACTCTGCTTTTGATGCAGTTTTGGAGGTCGTTGCCTCCCGGAGAAGGCTGCTCTGCTGCCCCGGGGGCTGGGGTGTGCTGCAGCGTCCCGTTGGCTAAGCCGACGTGATGGATAGTGCTGCCTTCCAACTCCGGTTCGCATTTGTGCAAACGCAAGGATTACAAAATCCCACTGATATGATTAATAAGCGAGTGTAGCCAAACCACCTCCACATAACCTCCAGCTCCCCAAAGCCTGAGGCAAAACGTTTTCACAAACTATAAATCAATAAAACTTTGCTTAATAAAACCTGCTGTTATTGAAGCATAATATTAAAAGATCCTCCGAGATGGAATAGTGGCTCCGGCGGCTGCTGGAACAGAACATTTTCAGTATGGTCACATGGATTGGATCAGAAACAAATACCACGTCTAGAAGGGGCTGACGACCACATCTCCTGCCATCCCAAACACATCCAAACATTCCACACTTGTACACTGCCTCGTGTGATCATCAGCCTGTGCCTCAGTTTCCCTCGCCTCGCACGTGACCCACTGGCTCGGCAGCAGCTGTGGTTTGTTCCTGCTGCCTGCTGGGGATAAAATTTGCCATGTAAACATCAAACTGGGTTTATTTCAGTTTAGTGAAAACCACAGTTCAAATCCCTGGGGGTCTTTGCTCTTGCTTTGTTCCTCTTTTCTAAGGGATCAAATTTTATTGGTGAAAAATTTAATTTTGCAAAGCGATGTGATCTTAGAAAAAACTCTCCAGACACAAGGAAATAAAAGCTGAACGTCCAAGGGACACAAGCAGAGAAGATTTCTGCTCCTAAATTTCTTCCATATGAGAATGCTCCAGGTCTGCAGGCCTGTCTTCCTCACCCCTGCAAATGCTCTAGTGGGAAGACTTTGGGTATAATCACAGACTTATGGAATGGTTTAGGTTGCAAGGAAACTCAAAGCCCATCCAGCTCCAGCCCCTGCCGTGGGGCAGCCACCACCGCTCTAGAGGGGCAACCTGGCCCAGGGTCTCCTCACCCTTGTTGCGAAGAACTTCTTCCTAATGCCTGATCTAAATCTTCCCCCTTCGAAGTACTAGGGGAATGGTTTCCAGCTGAAAGAGGGGAGATAGAGGTGAGATCTTGGGGAGAAATGTTTTGCTGTGAGGGTGGGGAGGCCCTGGCCCAGGCTGCCCAGAGCAGGGGTGGCTGCCCCATCCCTGGAGGGGTTCAAGGTCAGGCTGGATGGGGCTTGGAGCCCCTGATCCAGCGGGAGGTGTCCCTGCCCATGGCAGGGGTGGGACTAGATGTGCTTTGAGTTCCCTTCCAACCAAAACCATTCTCTGATTCTCCCCCTTTTCAAGAGTAGCTACTTAAACACCTGTCTGGCCATTACCTAGGACACCAGCTGCCTAGAGCCAGCTTTCCAGAGTGAATCATGTTCTACAATCCAGCAAATACCTCCTCCAGCTCACGGCCACTCAGTGTCCCTGGGACAGCCACTGGGGCACGGGCAGTGCCTGCATGGAAAAGCCATCAGGGCTGGTTTAGGGACGCTGACCCATCTGTACCACAGAAAGCATCTTCTGCTCTTAGAATTCATAGAGTCATAGAATAACCAGGTTGGAAGAGACCCACCGGATCATCGAGTCCAACCATTCCCATCAATCACTAAACCATGTCCTTCAGCACCTTGTCCACCCGTCCCTTAAACGCCTCCAGGGAAGATGAATCAACCCCCTCCCTGGGCAGCCTCTGACACTGCCCAATGAACCTTTCTGTGAAGAATTTTTTCCTAATGTTTATCCTGAACCGTCCCTGGTGGAGCTTGAGGCCAACTGGTTTTCTTGGACCACCAGTTGTGGTTCCGGTGCATTAGGCACCATCTCCGTCTGCAAGCACAAGAAGTCTCTGTTTGGAACAGTGTAGGTGTAGCTCCTGGGAAAAGCAACAGACTGAGCTCTGAGACTCTCCCAGCTCTGTTTTCTAGGGGTTTGTAGTCGTTTTATGAAAATCAAAACTATAATGGGCTCCTGTACCTGAAGTAAACATTGGTTTCCAGCTCAGCAGTTTTGAAGTCATTTGCTGCCTATGGATTTTCCACAGCTGAGACCATGTGGCCTGGTGGGGTGGGAACGAGCAGCCACGGGAAGCGATGGCCATCGCTTCCTGTGGCTGCTCGTTCCCACCCCACCAGGCCACATGGTCTCAGCTGTGCCAACACGCTTGGTTGTGTGGTTGCACCATGAGGCAACTCAAATTTAAGATACCCTCTTTCTCCTTCACTCCTGTCCTGGCCGATTCCCTGATCTGGTGCAAACCCAAGTTGTCCTCTGACCCTCTGGCCTCCTTGCCCTGCAACGGGCGACGGTTATGAAAGCTGAGCCACCACAAGTGATACCTTGTTGGCTGCTTAACCAGCTTCTTCCATGGCACCAGTGCTGAGCAGGGAGCAGAGGGTCATCACGGGAATTTTAAATGAGGCTGTAGAGTTACATCACGTGTTCGTTCTGAATCATCCATGACATGGATCTGCTGGAGTGAGTCCAGAGGAGGCCACGGAGATGATCTAAGGGCTGGAGCAGCTCCTGTATGAGGACAGGCTGAGGGAGTTGGGGTTGTTCAGCCTGGAGAAGAGAAGGCTCCAGGGAGACCTTAGAGCAGCTTCCAGTGCTGAAAGGGGCTCCAGGAAAGCTGGGGAGGGGCTGGTCCGAGAGTGCACGGGTGGGATGAAGGGGAATGGTTTTCAGGTGAAAGAAGGGAGACTGAGATGGGGTCTTACGAAGAAACATTTTGCTGGAGGCCCTGGCCCAGGTTGCCCAGAGCAGTGGTGGTTGCCTCATCCCTGGAGGGGTTCAAGGGCAGGCTGGATGGGGCTTGGAGCCCCTGATCCCGTGGGAGGTGTCCCTGCCCAAACCACTCCATGATGGAATGATTCAAATCCTTTCATAGTTAACGGACTCCCTGCTATGGGCCTGGATCGATTCTCTCTGAAGGCAGGAGAGCTGAAGAGGAACTTTTAGCCCCAGGGACAGAAGCCTCTTCCACTATGGGTGAGAGCACCTGCCCTGACTCAATATCCTCCCTGGACAGCCTGTTCAAGTGCCCAATGACCCTTTCCGTGAAATTTTTTTTCCTAATGTCCAGCCTAAATCTCCCTTGGTGGAGCTTGAGGCCATTCCCTCTTGTCCTGTCCCCTGTCCCTTGGGAGAAGAGCCCAGCTCCCTCCTCTCCATAACCTCCTCCTTTCAGGTAGTGGTAGAGAGCAATGACATAAGCACATTTACAGAAGAAAACTCAGAAAAGCCAAAGAACAAACAGAAACCAGAAGGACTTTGAACTGATAACATCTAAAGAACATGATGTTTGAGAAATAACCAGTGAGAAACAAATCAGGCGCTGAAGAACACAGGCTGAGGTTAATTTCCTAAAGTTCAAGTTTCAGCATCCCACAGTTTTGTTGGCTAATGGGAACAGAGCGATAATTTTCACAAACACTGCGTAACGAGTCAGTAATCCAGAAATTCGATAGAAAATGTCATCGGAAAACTTATTGGACCCCATTTCAATGTATGCAGCACCAGTTTTATCACAGCTTGAGTGAGTCCAAGCTACTAGATAAGACCCAGGAAGATAAAGCTTCCTGGAGAATCGTTCGCAGGGTGCTCTGTTCTCTCAAGCTGAGTGACTCACCCAGGTCTACTTAACATGAACCTGTCACCACGAACACCTGAAATGGGATTAAACCTGTTGCAAAAGTACTCAGGGAGTGAAAACTGGACTGTCAGACACATTCACACTCCAAACTCCACGAAGGCTGTAACGATCGGGCATTTCTGCCAACTTCTCAACACTTCTGCACATCTCTCTCTGATTAAAAGAAATCTCGTTTGGTCACGGTAGTAGATCAATAAGAATTTATAATGTTATTTATGTATTAAGACCCAACCCACGCTGGTTTTAGTTGCATGCCCAGCCCAGGCAGCTCAGACGGCCACCAGGTACGTGCATTTTTTTTTTTCCTTTAAGATTTGCTTTGGATTCTAGCCGTACGTGTCCACATCAGCAATCGCACAGATGAGAGGCACTTGCTGTCATGGTAATCACTGCTCAGACCAACCATGGGCTGGACGGGGAGGTTGGCGAAGAGAAACAGTAATTTGGAAACCGTTGCTTTTTGCACTCAAGTATTGCTATCAAGTGGCTCAGTGAAAACATATGGCCAGTCCAGCTGATGCTCTTGCACCCCACGTTCCTCTTAGCGCGACTCCTTCAGCCGCTCTGCTGAAAAGGCAGAATAAAACCCATCCGTACGGACCACCATGCGTATGTAAAACTTTATTGCTGGGTCCTGACAGACAAAATATGGTAATTTGAAAACTGCATCTTATAACATCAGATGGACCTGCTAGGAGAGTGAACGTTCTGTCTGTAAGATGCAAAAGAGATGAGAAATCTCTCCATGGTGAAGGGGCTGAGGAACAGGCCTGATAAGGAATGGCTGAGAGAGCTGGAGGTGTTTATCCTGGAGAAGAGGAGGCTGAGGGGAGACCTCATTGCTCTCTACAATTACCTGAAAGGAGGTTGTGGAGAGGAGGGAGCTGGGCTCTTCTCCCAAGGGACAGGGGACAGGACAAGAGGGAATGGCCTCAAGCTCCACCAGGGAAGGTTCAGGCTGGACATTAGGAAAAAAATTTTCACAGAAAGGGTCACTGGGCACTGGGGGTGGAGTCACTTTCCCTGGAGGGGTTTAAGGGACGGTTGGACGAGGGGCTGAGGGATGTGGTTTAGTGTTAGATAGGAATGGTTGGACTTGATGATCCAGTGGGTCTCTTCCAACCTGGTTGTTCTATGATTCTATGAAAAACTTGGCTGGAAAGTGCATGGAATGGGAGAGGAAGGTGGCAAAGCAGAGGGAAAACGCCTTGTAGTGAAATTGTGAATATGGCCAGAACAGCAAGTATTATGTGGAGTCTCTCAGGGAGCAGGTAACGACCAGCGAGTGACGGCAGTGCTCTCCTGAGCTTTCATTCTCCTTCCTAAACAACACCCAGCAGAGAAATACGAGATTTACAAAGCACCACAAAGAACAGGTGGATGAGCCGAAACACAAACTGCAGGACATTCCCTATGAGACAACTGGCTCAGCATAAATGGGATTCAAAATAAAATAGAATTAGAGAATGGTTAAGGTTGGAGAAGACATCTATGCTCATCCACTCCAACTGCCAGCCCAACCCCCCATGCCCACTAAACCACGTCTTGAAGTACTACAGCTGCATGGTTTTTGAATCCCTCCATGAATGGAGACTCCACCACTGCCCCGGGCAGCCTCTGCCAGTGCTTCACCACTCTGTCAGTGAAGAAATTGTTTCTAATATCCAACCTAAACCTCCCCTGGAATCACTAGAGTCCATTTCCTCTCACCCTATCACTTGTTACTTGGGAGACGAGCCCAGCACCCACCTCACCACAACCTCCTTTCAGGAGCCGCAGAGAGTGATGAGGTCCTTCTGGATGTGCTCCAGCCCCTCCAAGTCCTTCTTGGAGCCAGGGTCCTGAAACTGAACCCAGGTTTGGTGCAGCCTCACCAATGCCAAGTCCAAGGGGGACAATCCCCTCTCTGCTCCTGGTGGCTACACCATGGCTGATCCAAGCACCAAAAGAAATCCAGTCCTTGCTTTCACCCTTGTCCTTCCCATCCTACATCTCTTTGCTTACTCACACACACCTATTGCACCCTTGGGTCTGACTAGGAATGGTTGGAATATTTTTGATATGTTTTGATATGTTGATATGTTTGATATGTTTTGATAGGAATGGTTGGACTCGATGATCCGGTGGGTCTCTTCCAATCTGGTGATTCCATGATTCTATGACTATGGGAATGAGCATTTTTTTCAAGGACAGGCAACTTTGAGCTCAACCCGCAATGGTGCAAAACTTGTGATAGAAAGGAACCCACTGCCACAAACCCAGAAGCTTTTGCCAAATAATTGGATGATCTCAGTGGATTTTAAAGGAAAGTGAGTTTCTGCTTTCTAGCAACGTTGTCATTAAAGCAACCGAAGAAGTGTAGTGAGCAAGCAGTGCCCTGGGTGATCTACAGGATTTACTTGGCTATTTCTGTGCTGGGGACTCTAATTCTAGGCTGTTCTGTGACACAAGAAATGAAGTTTTGGCTTGTGGAGGTTCAGGGGCAATAGGACACGTCCCTGCACGTGGAGGTGGTCACACACCACCACCTCACTCCCCCTGGAGGCTCCTCTGACTGCCTTTTGGATATTTTGGGATGTTGCCTTTCTTATGACCTGTATGAGTTCACCTCAAAACACTCACCTCTCTCAGCTGAGCATCTGAGGAGATCTCAGCATCAAAGGTGGAGAAACCCACATGTAATCATTCACAACACCTAAGGAGGAAGATTACGAGGGGCAGGGCAAGTGCAGCAGGGAATAACTTAGGAAACTGCTCGGCAAATGACAGCGAAATGCAGCTGTTTGGCACCGATACCTTGATAAGTAAAACCTTCTTTGCTTTGTCTGGTTCTCTAAGAGGTTTTTCCACGTCTGTACCACGTGCGAGGCTCCCTGCCTGCTCAAGTGTTTTCACACCCCTGCTCAGCTGGGAACGTTTAGAGTCCACAGCTCTGCTCGTATCAATCATGTCTGGGTGGGAAGAGAAAAGACTCCAAGATATCCCGTTCCTACCTGTTTTATGAAGGCTGGCGATGCCCTGCGGCAAGTGCTGCTGTTGTGGGCACGGGGGAGCGTGGGAGGGAATACGCACCAAAAAATCATGGGACAAAGCCATAGGAAATCGTGCTTCATTATTTCTCTTGCTCATGACAGAATTACACTGTCTTGGAGAAAGAGTTAACTCAGATAATTCATTTTGGCCTCAAGTAAACCCTTCCCCAAGCAGCTTTCTAAGGCGTCAGCTACTTCCCTAACCCAGACACCACGAGCACTGTTTCCTATAATGAACTGAGAGCCGACGCTGCTGCCCTCCTGGCCTGGCTTCCCCTTCCCCAGTGTCCTAGAGCCACGACCGGCAATATGAACACGACTGCAAGAACCACCAAGTTTTCTGTGCTCACGGGTAGCTTTTACCAAAACCCCACAGCCACAAGAAAGCGAGGGAAGCTCTTCCCCAGGTCCTCCCATTCCCAGCTGGCACCTTTCTGTACCCACCTGAGAGCTCCCACCCTGTCCTCCAGCACTCACAAGGCCCCAAGAGCCTGTGAATACACCTCTGCTATCGACAGAGAAACCAGCACCTCCTGAGAGTCTGTACCAGGCCAGGCAAGCACCGCGAATAACACAGGCAATGCTCCTGCAAGGTGTTTGTCTCTTGTTTCTGTGCCTGGATGCATAAGGGGAGGAATGTGACTCAGTCTGTGAGTGCAGAACACGACTGACTTTAAAATAACTTGAGTTTTGAAAGAAATGAAAACATTTTCAGCAGTATCCTCTGAGTGAGCACATGGAAGGTTCTCCACCTGCGATGAGGCTGGTTATCCCTACTGGGGCAGTTTGCTGGGGAATGGTGAGCGCAGCTGTATAAGCGGATGGAGGAAATCCATCTGAGCACCCAAGGGAGAGTTTGGATTATCTAAAGACTCTCCAGAGATACTCCAATTGCAGACGGGAAGAAAGCAAGGATGTGGGCTCCTGGGTTAAACAGTTAACAGCCCAGGGGCCACTAGCAGCCACGACGGCCATCTAGGATTAAACTCCCCAGGTCAGGGACTGCTAAAATCTTTTTTATATATTTTGGGCAATGTTTTTTCCAGACCAAGATCAGTCCCTTTTAAAGAAGCAGACAATGCCTATCTGATTCGATCAAACATCGGTGCTGAGATTAATTTAATGCTTCCATCTATAATTAGCCTGCCTTTTAAAAATTAATTCCTCAAGGCTTTGACTCCGGCATGATAATATTTCTCGACGTCGAGGAGACTGCCCGGACAACGATACAGACCCGGAGAGTTTCCTGATAGCCTTTCACATGACTCCCAGACCCTAGTGATGCTGTTACAGAATGTTCCCAGCTTCCAAACACCTCGCTGGATGGGGACACTGGCTCCGGTTTGGTGGGGCTGCTTAACTACCTCGCCTTGCCTCCTGCTACAGGTGGTTTTCTTCATTTTTCGGTTGTTGTTGGAATTATGAAACTAGTCCACAGGTCAGCACAGCCCCAAGGGTGAAAGCTGGACAGCAAACCTCGTTCCACCTGCAACAGCAAAGCGCCAGTGGGAAGGCGCAGTTTAACGAGCTTGTCAGGTTTTGCCTCACTGTCACGGAGGTTTTCTTCCAACTCTAGCCCACTGGGAGAGCAGAGCTTCTGCGAAAAGCAGGGCAAGGGAGGAACTCCCATCCCAGCAACTCCTTACAGCTGTTAATGGAAAGAATCCCAGCGCAAGAGCTCTCGCAGCTTGAGAAAACCTGTTGCTGCAGAGGCACCTTCCCAAGCTTCACTTAAACCATCCTCTTTCCAAAGCAAACCACAGACACGGGTCTCTGAGGGGAAGACCACAAACCACCACCACCACTCTCTGCTCTGAGCACGCGCCCAGCAGGTCTCTGGGTAAAACAGAAAGGAAAAGGCTGCTTACTCTGAATGTCTTTGCGATCGGGGAAGGAGAGGACGGGGGAGAATCTGACTGAGCCTTCCTGCTGCGAGTGTATTCCTTACTCCGGGTGTACAAGGACGACATGGCCTCTCGGGCTGGTGTCTTTGAGGAGCAATGCAAGTCTTGCTCTCCTGTTGCTCTACGGTGCCGGGCAGGTCCTTCTTCCAAGGTCAGAACAAACTAATTAAACTATTCACAGCTCTGGTAATTAAACCCTGCTGTTTAGGGTGTATAATTTCAGGCATTAATCTGCTCCAGGGTGAGCTCAGACTCCACGATGCTTCTTGTCCAAGAAGAGAAAGCGGCAAGGACTCGCCGTGCTCCAGCGCCGAGCGTCGTGCCGTGCCAGCCTCACCAGCCGCGCCCCATCCCGACTTCTCCGCAAAAGGACATTTCCCCTTGTCCAGAGCGTGTGCTGCAGGACCCGAGTGATCTCCCCCAAAAACTGCAGGAGGCAAAACTCCCAGCTCAAGAGAGACAGAAACCCAGCTGAGTTTATCTAGACACAAAGCTTTCGCCAGGAAAGAAGAAAAGGAAAGAAGCTGAGACCCTGTTTTACTCCGGAGCGCTGTGGCGAGCTCTCTGCCGTCACTGCGCAGAGCCGCACGCTTTAAGCGAAACGCGAAAGCATAAATCAGGAACAAACGCTGGTTTGGAAAGGGGCAGTCCAGATGAAGTTGTGTTTTGTTCCGTCCTCCTCCTCTCAGGCGCCGTTACCCACGCGCAGGCTTCTCCCGTCCCTCCCTGCCGTTGCCTTCTGACATTCCAGATCCTGACTCGCTCCGCGAGGAATGCTGGAGGGCAGCCAGCAGCAGCGATTCACTTTCAGCTTGGGATTTGGGCTGCCACTTGCAGGGAAAAAAGGGGGGAAAAAAGAGGCAGGAGGAAGAAAAGACAATAACTCACAAGGTCCCAAGGCCTGGAGGGCTGCGAACGGCAGGTCGGAGCCAAATTGATGGCACTTTGCAAAGCTGAAATTCCAGCTTTTTTATGGCTGCGACAAAGAGAGATGGTTTAAAGGACAGGAGCAGTCCGCACCAGTAAAGTGAGGGCACACTCGGGCAGCACAACAGGATTTGTGTTGTTTGCTCATCTGCCTGTTTGGCCCTGTGAGAAGGCGACACGGAGCTTGTGCAACGTACGCTCATTGGAACAAGCATTTAGGATTGAGGAGGAGGGGAGAGGAGCTTGGAGAAAAGGGTGGGGAAAACATGTACCTCTCTGAACAAACTTCCAGCTAGCTCTGCGCTAGCCGCACTCAGGGAAGCTGCTTTGCAGCCTCTCGGACACGGCAAGATCGTTCACTGCAAAGGAGGTGATGTCCCTAAGGTCCCATCTAACCAAGCACACAGGACGTGTGTTTGAAGAACACCCTCTAACTCTCAGTGGGCGCTGACTGAACAACTCCCACACACTAAACACAGTCTGACAACCATAACGTTGCAAGTGTGTATTTTTCATTGCTGGAAAGACATCAGCCCAGGCACTGGCCCTGGACAAGTTCTAATAAAGCAGCGTTAATGAACTTGAATCACCCTGAAGGGTTTGACCTCATCCAGACTCATTCCCACCCAGAACAGTGGCTGCCCAAGTCACTGGCTGCTGGAGCTGACCCATGTGCAGCACACGTTTTGCTCCAGCTCCAAAGGCTGCTTCATCACAAAACATTTCCAAGCAAGAGCAGAAGACTATATAGCAAGTTTGAAGAGTATTACTGCACTTCAATGTCTCTCTGTGATTTGAAGTCTTATAGAATCATAGAATCACCAGGTTGGAAGAGACCCACCAGATCATCGAGTCCAACCATTCCCACCAAACACTAAACCATGCCCCTCAGCAACTCATCCACCCGTCCCTTAAACACCTCCAGGGAAGGTGAATCAACCCCTCCCTGGGCAGCCTCTGCCAGTGCCCAATGACCCTTTCTGGGAAAACTTTTTTCCTTGTGTTGAGCCTGAACCTCCCCTGGTGGAGCTTGAGGCCATTCCCTCTTGTCCTGTCCCTTGGGAGAAGAGCCCAGCTCCCTCCTCTCCACAACCTCCTCTCAGGGAGTTGTAGAGAGCAATGAGGTCTCCCCTCAGCCTCCTCTTCTCTAGGCTAAACACCCCCAGCTCTCTCAGCCGTTCCTCATCAGGCCTGTTCTCCAGTCCCTTCACCAGCTTTGTTGCTCTTCTCTGGACTCGCTTGGCACTTGTGTAATTTTACTGCCGTGGAGTTGGGGAAGGCAGCTTGGGATAGCAGCCGCATTAATTCCTGCTGCCATCTAGTATTTTCATTAACCAGGGGTGATGCAGCATTGCTGTGTGACACGGAGAGAGGGAGAGCTCTGCTGGATTGTCCTTCTCCAGGAAAGTCACTTCGAGATCAGGTTTCTATTTGATGCCTCACGGGGAAGGAGGGGATTCATTATTCCCTGACTGCAGTAGGGAGGGAAAAAAGTCTAGAGAGGTCTAATGCTGCCTGGCAATGTCTTTGCCTTCCCTTTTAAAGGTATGGAAATGAAGCGCAGACATACAAGAAGGCAGTGACAGGCTCCCTGCTGCTCAGGGAGACTGTGGCAGGACCTTGATCCTCCCAACCTCCATCTGTTGCACTCATCACCCCAACTCTCCACCTCTCCCAGCTTCTCCTCTGGAGCCTGACGGCCGCACAGGACAACAAGGCAATTCAGACATTTTAAATGCATATTTATAGCACACGCACACACGGGCGATCCTTTCCTACCAGTCTCAGTTTCGGGGGTTTCAAAACAGTACAAGTAGAACGAAACTGGGCTAACCTGTGTGGCCACTGACAGACTGGAGTGTCTCAATCGCAATTATGAGGCTGACAAAGCCCGCATTAGTCACCGAGGTGGAGTCAAACAGCTCTAAATTATCGGGTTTTGCTTCCCCTCCAGTCCAGTCCTAAAAGAGCCCTCTCCACACTTCTGCTGAGGAGGGGTAGGCAAGCTCCAAAATTGACAATTCAGTACAGAAATAACAGCCCGAGCCTCAAACCAAAACAAAACCCTGAGCTTTCTATTCCCTACTAATTAAAAGTTAATTAGTCATCGAGTGCAGACGCCTTAGAGATTGACAAAATGCATCTTGGTGGACAACAACTCATTCTAAAAGAGGAGGGGTGGCTCAAGCATCAATGTCCTTATTAGCCAGGAGAAAGGCAGCAGAATGAGATGGAATATGGCAAAACACAGCAGCTTTCATCATTATTTCAACAACGGTGCCTAATTTATGGGTTTCTTCCTGCCGTTTTGGATGGTTTACTTTCTAGTTTTCCCCTGTGTAAGCCTGAAACCCAACTCTTCCTTTGCAGTGCTGCTGTCTTGATGTTTGTAACAGTCAAGGTCGTGTTTTAGGTCTGCGTGTTTCTGCCTGAGAAGGATATTCCCCAATAAGAATCACAGAATAGATTCACGGAATGGACTGGGTTGGAAGGGGCCTTTACAGGTCATCCACCCCTGGACCCTCACCATGGGCAGGGACACCTCCCACTGGATCAGGGGCTCCAAGCCCCATCAACCTGGCCTTGAACCCCTCCAGGGATGGAGCAGCCACCACTGCTCTAGGCAACCTGGGCCAGGGCCTCCCCATCCTCACAGGAGATTTCTTTCTGTCCAATCTGAATCTTCCCCCTTCCAATTTCAAGCCATTCCCCTTGTTCCCTTTCTCCCCAAGATCTCGTCTCTATCTCCCCTCTTTCAGCTGAAAACCGTTCCCTCTCGTCCTGCCCTCCCTGATCCAGAGCCCCTCCCCAGCTTTCCTGGAGCCTCTTTCAGGACTGGAAGCTGCTCTAGGATCTCCTCGGAACCTTCTCTTCTCCAGGCTGAAGAAGGTGAACTCTCTCAGCCTGTCCTCAGAAGGGAGGCACTCCAGCTCTTGGATCATCCCTGTGGCCTCTCCTTAAGATGAAGTCCTAAGCTAAACATTTGAGGGGAAAAATAAAAAAAAATTCCTTTTATCTGTGTAGAATATCTTCAGTTACAGAATGTGACACTGATAAAATCAATTTAAGTGGCACTGTGACTTGCCAACCCGCAGCAGACAGAAATGAAAAACAAAGCTAGGAGTTCAAGCCCAAGCTGCAGAGATGCTCAGGGGTGACGTGAGCCCACAACAAGTTCTCTGGGAGTGCAGAGGAAAAGGAGAGGAGAACCCCTCTTGGGAGACTAGAATTCTAACAAAACTTGAAGGATGACGGGGAGTACTTGGTATTTTTGGAACAAATTATCCCCAAACAATATTCTCAGAGTCCTAGCTGTCACTTTGCACATCAGGTTTACCACACACTCCTGTACATCACTGAATCACTTCCCATTCAGCTGACTTCTTTCATTCCCAGCCAAACCTCCCTATCTCCCCAAGCAGGTACCTACTGGAGAACACGTTGGTATCTTCAGCTGCTGGAAGGGCTGAGCTGAAGACAGGAACTCTGTCGGCTCCACGTGGCTCCAGGATGCTCTCCACATCACACGCCTTCCCACAGGGTCTCCTTGGCCACATGTGAGATAAACAGAGCCAGGGACCATCCCTGGCCACCAGCACAAAACCCTGCAGCCACCGAGCTGTTGGCATCACCTTGTCCTTGGCCAACCACGCTCTCCAGGCACAACCTGGGCTCTCACAGGGACTGTTCCCAACAGGCACCTGGGACACAGCCACAGCAGTTTGGTGGGGAGGAGGGTTTGGGAACACAGATGAGCCTTCCTTGCCAGCTGGCCCCAGTGCAGGAGAAGAGCTGAAGTTCCATATCATAGAATCATAGACTCATAGAATCACCAGGTTGGAAAAGACCCACCGGATCATTGAGTCCAACCATTCCTATCAAACACTAAACCATGTCCCTCAGGACCTTGTCTACCTGTCCCTTAAACACCTCCAGGGAAGGTGACTCAACCACATCCCTGGGCAGCCTGTTCCAATGCCCAGTGACCCTTTCTGGGAAAAACTTCCTCCTAATGTCCAGTCTACATCTCCCCTGGCAGAGCTTGAGGCCATTCCCTCTTGTCCTGTCCCCTGTCCCTTGGGAGAAGAGCCCAGCTCCCTCCTCTCCACAACCTCCTCTCAGGGAGTTGGAGAGAGCAATAAGGTCTCCCCTCAGCCTCCTCTTCTCCAGGTTAAACACCCCCAGCTGGGACCAAACCACTCAGCCTTTGAGGACAGGGTCTCTCTGGTGGCACAGCCCTTCCTGCGACCCTCTCCTATGCTGGGCCAAGCAATGCAAGAAGAATGCGCTGTACTGAAGGGACACCACATGGGAATCATAACCCATCTGGATAAGGAAGAAGAGCAGGAGGCAAGCAACATACTTCATGCTTTCCTTTGAACCTAGTGCTGAGCTCATTCTGCTCACTTGTCTTTGAGAAGCAGAGAACCCCCTCAGTTGCTCAAAGCACAAGGGAGAGGGGTACCACTAGCAAAGACAAGAGAGCCAAGATGTGTACCTCTTCCTAGCCGCAACGGAATGATGGTATCTTGTTTTACCATTTGCTTTTGTAACCATGTTTTAATTTGTAATCAGAAGTCAAACCTTTCATCCAGGTGAGGCAAATTTGTCCTGTTTTTACTCTGGGAAAAATTCTTCACAGAAACGGTCATTAGGCACTGGAACAGGCTGCCCAGGGAGGTGGTTGACTCGCATTCCCTGGAGGTGTTAAACACCTTAAGGTGCAGGTGGATGAGGTGCTGAGGGACATGGTTTAGAGATTGGTGGAAATGGTTGGACTCAATGATCTGGTGATTCTCTTCCAACCGGATGATTCTGTGATTGGTGCCCCCTTCCAGAGGGTTTAATGTTTGTTATTCAATTAAAAAAGGCTTCATAACCCTTATTTTTGGATTTCCCACCTGCCAAAGAAGAGTGCGCTGTTGCTGTGTCTGGTTGTGTTCCAGATCTGGGAAACACTGCAATGTGTCAGTCGTATTTTAAGCAATACTTAAATCAATCCTAAAGCCACATTTACTTGCATTGCACTTCTCTGGAGAAACAGCGATATAAACTCTCCTGGCACAGTTGTGTCAAAGAGGCAGGCTACTATATGCCCATGAAATAATCCTTCTGGCTCGGAAGGAGTGCTGTAAAAATCCACAGAAACTGGGTTTAAACATGAAAAATCCAATACCTACTGAACTATTGATGTGGGTTATAGAGAACAGAGTCAGGATTAGACTTCCTATTGCATTTACATTCCTGGACTGGCATTCAAACTTGAAATCCATACTGTAAGAGTCCTGCAATAACATTAATACTGTGGGCAAAGTGTAATGAATCCTGTAATTTCCTTTACCTCAGGATGTCCTGAATCTGTAATTATTTAAGCCCTAAGTACCACGCAGCCTTCGCACACACTGGACAGTATCACTGCTTTGCCTCTGCAAGAGCTACTTACTGGACTTGCACTTGTTCTCCTGTGTCCAAATCAGACACGAACGCTGCTATTTGTGAAGAAGAAAAGTCCTGGCATCAATCAGACCTTGAGCCTGAAAAGTCAGAAACTCCCTTTTGCTGCATCATGCACAGCTCCATGGTCAGATGAAAGGTTACAGCACTGGTGATTACTGCACCTCGAGTACCCGGGTACCAGTCATTTCTTCCTCTATGTGGGGCCTTGCGGTAAAATGTCTCAAGAGCATTACCAAAAATTATGGAAGGGGATTTCCCTGCGAAGAAAATGCTGAGTCTTGTCACCCCTCATGCTCTCACACCTTGATTCCCTGTACCCAATGCCTTTGGTGCAGAGAAATTCTGCTGGCTTGGTAGAGAAACCGTTCAATTCAGTGTCTGATGGGTTCATGTCGAATTAGGAGCACTGCTACTTATAGAATAATAGAACAACCAGGTTGGAAGAGACCCATCAGATCACTGAGTCCAACCATTCCAATCAAACACTAAACCATGTCCCTCAGCACCTCGTCCACCTGTCCCTTAAACACCTCCAGGGAAGGGGAATCAACCACCTCCCTGGGCAGCCTCTGACAGTGACCAATGACCCTTTCTGGGAAAAACTTCCTCCTAATCTCTAGCCTAAATCTCCCCCGGCAGAGCTTGAGGCCATTCCCTCTCGTCCTGTACCCTGTCCCTTGGGAGAAGAGCCCAGCTCCCTCCTCTCCACAACCTCCTTTCAGCGAGTTGCAGAGAGCAATGAGGTCTCCCCTCAGCCTCCTCTTCTCCAGGATAAACACCCCCAGCTCTCTCAGCCGTTCCTCATCAGGCCTGTTCTCCAGTCCCTTCACCACCTTTGTTGCTCTTCTCTGGACTCGTTCCAGAGCCTCAACATCCTTCTTGTGCTGAGGGGCCCAGAACTGAACACAGGATTCGAGGTTTGGTCTCATCAGTGCTGAGTCCAGAGAGAGAATAACCTCCCTGGACCTGCTGGTCACACCGTTTCTGATCCAAGCCAAGATGCCATTGGCCTTCTTGGCCACCTGGGCCACTGATGGCTCATGGTCAGTCGGCTGTCGACCAACACCCCCAGGTCCTTCTCCTCCAGGCACTTTCCAGCCAGACTTCTCCTAGTCTGTAGCTGCTCAGGGTTGTTGTGCCCCAAGTGCAGGATCTGTCATTTGGCCTTGTTAAACCTCATCCTGTTGGTCTCAGCCCATGGATCCAGCCTCCCGACCCTCCAGCAGATTGACACTTCCACCCAGCTTAGTGTTGTCTGCAAACTTGCTAACTTAACCCGGGAGATATGAGGAAAAGCCAGACTTTAAAAACCAGTATAATAAACCTTTCTTGTACAGCTACCTCTGCGTTACAACTGATCCAGAGCCCCTCCCCAGCTTTCCTGGAGTCCCTTTCAGCACTGGAAGCTGCTCTAAGGTCCCCCCAGAGCCTTCCCTTCTCCAGGCTGAACAACCCCAGCTCCCTCAGCCTGTCGTAGTATGAGAGGTGCCCCAGCCCTAGGATCACCTTCATGATCCAGTTTGCAGGCTGCAGGGATGCAGAGAGCTGTGTTCTGTGCGGGTCACAGCCCTGGCAGCTGTATTCCCAGCAGGATCCTCCCCACTATTGGTGTGGATAATGAAAAGTTGATTGAGAATACCTGCTACATAAAGCGCTGTAAATAAATCACTTTAAAATGATGTGCAACCTTTAACAGGTTCAATTATAGCCTCGCAGGGTTTATTTCAAACTGAGAAAGGCAATGATGGTTATGTTTGGTAACAGAAGGGCTGTAGCAAAGCAATTATTGGTCAGCACTAGCTGGGCTGCAGCCGCGATGTGCAGGCACTGCAGCAGTTTGCCATAAATGGAATAAAACCCCTTAAGTGAAGAGGTTTTCATCTGCAGTGCACCGACCAGGATTCCCCTCAGCAGACCCAGCGCTGCGTCTCGCAACTAGGAAGCAGAAGGAAAGGATCTTCCTTTCCTCCAGACACACACACGGCAGCTGACAGTCTGCAATCAGCATCATACTTCACCCACTTTTTACTCCCCTCACTAAATTTATCATGCAAAGCCTGGATGCTGGACCCAGCAGGTAGACCTGGATTAGAATTAAGCTGCAGGAGCAGAAAATTTGAGTGTGGGCTGCGAATCGCACATTTTAAATCTAAAACTTCAGAATTCTTCTCTTTCTGCTTCCTCACTAATACAGAAAATAAAAAGTAGCAGCGAAGAGAATTAAAAAGCACCATTCTGAGCACAGAGGCTGCATTTTAGCATCTGTAAGTGTCAGACTATGGATGCAGGGGAAAAGTCTTCCTGCAGTTCTGTGAAGCAGAGTTGAGATTTTGGAAGGATGGACAAAGTGCCTTGAACACTTGAATCCAGCATTTAAAACAGGATGAAAAGCAGAGGTGGTCACTGATAACTCTGAGGACCTCCTTAAGGTCAGAGGTTGAGGGCTGAATCGAAAGAGAAGATTGCAGAATAGAGAGGAGGATTTAATTGCCTCGAGTTAAGAGTAGAATCATGCGACGGTTTGGGTTGGAAAGGATCTCAAAGCCCATCCAGTGCCACCCCTGCCATGGGCAGGGACACCTCCCACTGGATCAGGGGCTTCAAGCCCCATCCAACCTGCCCTTGAACCCCTCCAGGGATGGGGCAGCTACCCCTGCTTTGGGCAACCTGTGCCAGGGCCTCTCCACCCTCACAGCAAAACATTTCTCCCTAAGATCCCATCTCAGCTTACCTTTCTGACCGTTCCCCTCATCCCATCCCTACACTCCCTGGTCCAGAGCCCCTCCCCAGCTTTCCTGCAGTGTCACAGCACAACATTGTGCAGCTGAAGCCGTTCAGCTCTGACAGGGTTTCCTGACAGGTTCCCTCTTCCCTGACCCCGCTTCTTACTGAGGGGCGAAGCAGCACAACCTGCTGTGGCACGAAGGGGGAATGTCGTGGAAATTTGCAGATATTAACAGGCCAAGGCAGGGAAACGGAGAAAGCAAACACTCATACAAGAAGCAGTCGTAAGCATGGCTATTTCGAGCAAAGGGACTTTCCAAAATATGACACAGAGAAACAGCAATCTCATGGCAGCCACAACAGAGTCACAGAATCACAGAATCATAGAATCGCCAGGTTGGAAGAGACCCACCGGATCATCGAGTCCAACCATTCCTATCAAACACTAAACCATGTCCCTCAGCACCTCATCCACCTACACCTTAAACACCTCCAGGGAAGGTGAATCAACCACCTCCCTGGGCAGCCTATTCCAACGCCCAATGACCCTTTCTGGGGAATTTTTTTTCCTGATGTCCAGCCTGAACCTCCCATGGCTGGAGCTTGAGGCCATTCCCTCTCGTCCTGTCCCCTGTCCCTTGGGAGAAGAGCCCAGCTCCCTCCTCTCTACAACCTCCTCTCAGGGAGCTGGAGAGAGCAATGAGGTCTCCCCTCAGCCTCCTCTTCTCCAGGAGAAACACCCCCAGCTCTCTCAGCCCTTCCTCAACAGGCCTGTTCTCCAGCTCCTTCCCCAGCTTTGTTGCTCTTCTCTGGACTCGCTCCAGAGCCTCAACATCCTTCTTATGGTGTGATCCATCTCACTCTTTACCTAAGATCAAGACACTTTACATACTTCCCCCCACCCCAGCCACTCCATGGCTATGAAACCTTTCAGTGAGCTCCTCTCTGGGAGTAATCGGCCACTGGCCAAACAGATGTAGAACTTCAACATGCTGCTATCAAACTGTTTTTCAAGCCTATTTCTGGCCTTCCTTCAACAGCAGCAAATTGTGGTTCGGATGGCTGTGTTCACTCCTAAGGATGAAACCTAAGAACAATGGAAATATTGCATCCAGTTCTGGAATTCCCAACATAAGGAGATGGAACTGTCAGAACGGGCCCAGAGGAGGCTACAAAGATGATCTGAGGGCTGGAGCAGCTCTGCTGTGAGGACAGGCTGAGAGAGTTGGGGTTGTTCAACCTGGAGAAGAGAAGGCTCTGAGGAGACCTTAGAGCAGCTTCCACTGCTGAAAGGGGCTCCAGGCTACGTGCTAGGTACCTGCTATAAAGAGTAATGAAAACACGCTGAAGTGTGAACTAAATCACGAAATTCCTGCCAGGAAGGACTTTTGCAACTTATAGACTCTCCGTCTTGACCTAACAAATAACGAAGTAGCTTCTGCAAAATAATGTTCCTTCTGGCAGGGAAACTCCATGTCCAAAAGTGAAAAACTTAACAGCAACTTTCCAAATATGAGGCTCTTTCTGAAGAGAGGCATGTGGGAGGAGATAAACTGAGAACAAAAAGTGACCTTTTAAAGACAAGGGGGATATACGGTATCATCACACTTGAATCACTGGAACGCACAATTTTTCCCATAGTGGTACTTTCCAAAGGATTTATTGCCAGGAATCTGACTTCAGTTTTCCAAACAAATTTAGAATCATAGAATCCCTAGGTTGGAAAAGACCTTTGAGATTATCAAGACAAACCATAGCTGCCCACTACTACCCAGATCCCTAAGCACTTCACGCATCATCTTTTAAACCCCTCCAGGGATGGAGACTCCACCACCTCCGTGAGCAGCCTCTGCCAGTGTCCGAGAACTCTTTCAGTGAAGAAATTTTTCCCAGTGTCCAATCTGAACCTGCCCTGGTGCAGTTTAAGGCCATTCCCTCTCATCCTGTCCTGTCACTTGGGAGGAGAGACCAATACCCACCCCTCTACAATCTCCTTTCAGGCAGTTGAAGAGAGCAACGAGGTCTCTCCTCAGCCTCCTTTGCTCCAGGCTGAACAGCCCCAGTTCCCTCAGCCACTCCTCGTATGACTTATTCTCCAGCCCCTTCACCAGCTTTGTTGCTTTTCTCTGGACATACTCCAGGACCTCAATGACTGTTCAATTCCTCGTTAGCCATCTGGCAATTCTGCTTCTGCTTTTTGCTCCTTCTGGACATATCTGGGAGACAAATAATTTCCTACCTAAACACAGGACTGCCCCATTCTACACAGCACATCCAGGCACCAGGGACTCTTGGCTTCTCAGGGGCTTTGCCACAGCAGCACAAAGCAGCTTTCTCCGTCAGACAGGTGAGAAGGGCTAGAAAGGAAGCACTGCGCACGACTGGAGTCGCACCTGCTGGATCCACCTCCTATTGCCAGGCACAATTCTCCTGTTCTCTAAGACGGCTGCCAGCCATGTCAACATGACACAGATGCTCAGGGTGGCCCAGACATCTCCTGCTGTGTGCAGGAATTTTAATCCAGCAGATAAAATATTTTGGAGGATGTCTTCAACCACATCAGGAGAGACATCTGACATCCTCCCTGTGGCCTGCTGGATGACTGACAATGAAGCAAGATCATCAGGTCCCAGAGGGCCAAGAAGCTGCTCTGAGTAGTTAAGCAGTTAGAGACATTTTTCCTTCCCATAATTTTGAGCATATCATGACGTGACAGAGTTTGACAGTTCTGAATACAACCTGACGTGATGCTCCACTCTGTGTGTAAGCACAAACATAAACTGGAAACCTTTAAAAAGCAAAACATTATAAACACAATTAGACATATGGGATGAGTGGGAGTGGTTTTCAGCTGAAAGAGGGGAGATTGGGAGGAGATATTAGGAAGAAATGCTTTGCTGTGAGGGTGGGGAGGTCCTGGCCCAGGTTGCCCAGAGCAGTGGTGGCTGCTCCGTCCCTGGAGGGGTTCAAGGGCAGGTTGGATGGGGCTTGGAGCCCCTGATCCAGTGGGAGGTGTCCCTGCCCCTGGCAGGGGTGGAACTGGATGGGCTTTGGAGGTCCCCTCCACCCCAAACCATTCTATAATTCTATGATTTTATGATTTATTCTGTCTTCGGGCAACAGTCCCGAGAGCCAAACTGTTCCTCAGGTCAACGGGTTTAGGCTAACAACCACACCGAACAGGGAGAGATACAGACACCTTATGTCACACAATTCCCAGTTCCTTCTGAGAGGAATGCAAAAAGACCTCAGAACACCTTTGAGAGAGCAGCCATGTAGGCAAAGGGGCAGGATGCTGGGGAGAAATGGGATAAATGGAACTGATTGCATGGCCTCCCAGCAATGCCAGCAGCAGCCAAGGCATCTGGTGGGTATCCAACGCATTGCTAACCTCAGCTCCATTGCCTCAGGACAAATCACTTGCTGACAACTAAGAAAGATCACTCACCTCAAACTACGCTGAAGCCACGAGAGTAATGTACTAAACAAGATGTTAAAGCAAAAAGTTACCTCCGATAGTTAAGAATCCATGACCTTGTAAATAATTCCCGGAGGACTTGCTATTTTGCTTCATCTTTCTGGGACTGGGTGGACGGGATTTGAGGTGGTTTTGTGTTACTCATCTCCATCTCCACCATGGACACTGCCTCACATGACACCTTCCTAATTCAGCAACGCAGTGAAGTGTGGGAATTAACCTGAGCATATTTAGCTGCAACCCTGCAGTCTATGTAGCTGCCTTGGCCTCCTTGGCTTGGAGCACAAACAATGTGTTTTCACAAGCTGTAAATAGGAACCGGGCAGCCCTGCTGGTGGGTTGAATGCTCTGTCAACAGGGACAGCAGACAGCAAGTCTAAGGCTCTCCTCAAAATACTAAGGTTAACAAAAAAGGCAAGGCTGAGAGGAGACCTCATTGCTCTCTGCAACTACCTAAAAGGAGGTTGTGGAGAGAAGGGAGCTGGGCTCTTCTCCCAAGGGACAGGACAAGAGGGAATGGTCACAAACTCCACCAGGGGAGGTTTAGGTTAGAGATTAGGAGGAAGTTTTTCCCAGAAAGGGTCACTGGGCATTGGAACAGGCTGCCCAGGGAGGTGGTTGATTCCCCTTCCCTGGAGGTGTTTAAGGGACAGGTAGATGAGGTCCTGAGGGACATGGTTTAGTGTTTGATAGGAATGGTTGGACTCGATGATCCGATCGGTCTCTTCCAACCTGGTTGTTCTGTGATTCTATGAAAAAACAACAAGCGCATCTCTGGCTGCAGCTCTCAGGCAAATCAGCTGCGCAGATGTGAAATGTTTTTGTAGAAATATTTGCAGAATGACTTTAAATTTTTATAGTGCCTTCCTCCTCTGCCCTGCAAAGAACCCAGCCCCCTCTGAGCACATAAAGCTCTTCTCCATCACGGTTAAAGCTCCACGGCAAAACGTTAGCTCATGCTCTTGCAGTAATTTTCTGCTATTTTAGACTCAACTTTATATTGCTCGTTACACACACATTAAAGAGCTCCTTCCCTCGCAGCATACGTGGCCTGTTACAGCATTTTGTTTATAAACAGGACCAAAGGGAGCAAATCTTTCACAGCCTTATGATACAGATAATGAAATGCTCAAGCATTCGGCTGCAGTTGTGTAAATGAGGCACAGTCCCAGTGCCCTCCCCTCCCACAGTGCCCTATGACTGCACCAGAAAGGAATATTCAAGGGTGAAACCAGGGAAAAATCCCTGCACCCTCAGTCCCCAGGAGGGACCAGGGCGACTAGCGTAAGGCACAGGATGAACAGCATCATACAGCACTACCTAGATTAAAAGGTTTTACCTTCTTATCAGCTAGCAAGAAGTTCACCAATTTTGTTCCCTTTCAGCAGGCAACTTTCCATTGTGTCTCAGCAAACAACACAGTCCGTCAGGACATACCTTACCATATTAGGCAATCTAAATGCAGAAAGTGGAGGGCTCGGAGCCTTCCTTAGCTTAAAAAGACAGTCTGAGGCACAGCTACAGCCTGCCTGGCACTGGCTGCGCTGCATCTTGCGGGTCAAGGGGGGGATCCGGGGCAGCTGCTGAGCTCCCCAGGGCTCGCAGTACGTGCAATCTGCAGGTCACAAAACACAAACTGAAGCTATTTCTGATCATAGAATCATAGAATCACCAGGTTGGAAGAGACTCACCAGATCATCAAGTCCAACCATTCCTATCAAACACTAAACCAAGACCCTCAGCACCTTGTCTACCAGTCCGTTAAACACCTCCAGTGAAGGTGAATGAACCCCCTCCTTGGGCAGCCTGTTCCAATGCCCAATGACCCTTTCTGGGAAAAATATCCTCCTGATGTCCACCCTAAATGGCCTGAGGCCATTCCTTCTCGTCCTGTCCCCTGGCACTTGGGAGTGAGCCCAGCTCCTTCCTCTCTACAACCTCCTTTCAGGTAGTTGTAGAGAGTAATGAGGTCTCCCCTCAGCCTCCTCTTCTCCAGGATAAACACCCCCAGCTCTCTCAGACGTTCCTCATCAGGTCTGTTCTCCAGCCCCTTCACCAGCTTCATTCCTCTTCTCTGGACTTGCTCCAGAGCCTAAACATCCTTGCTGTGGTGAGGGGCCCAGAACTGAACACAGGATTCGAGGTTTGGTCTCACCGGTGCTGAGTCCAGTGGGAGAAGAACCTCCCTGGACCTGCTGGTCATTCTGTTTCTGATCCAAGCCAGGATGCCATTGGCTTTCTTGGCCACCTGGGCCACTACTGGATCATGTTCAGTCACTGTCAACCAACACCTCCAGGTCCTTCTTATGATCTCCTGATCTTTCAGTTGTTTATCAAGCCCATCTATGAAGAAAGCTAAATACCAGGATCAGAGGTGAATTGGAAGTCTCCATGCCACTAAAATAAAACAGACTAGCGAGAAATCAAACACCCCAAAATGAGAACTCCCGAGCCACAGTTCTGAAACAGTTGGAACATCAAGACATTTAGTTTGCATCAGGAATTTTCCAGTTCACTGGCCTTCCCTTAAAATTCACAAATCAAGCTTAGAAATTCAGTCCTGTAAGACAGACTTAGCCTTTATTGGCACTCGCCTGTATCTGGTGATTTAGCGTTAACAGTGCAATTAGGCAAAAGACACAACATTTGCAAACCAGTACCTCGCAGAATATAAAATTCTCATGTTTTGTGAATCAAAGTACTAAGAGATAAGAAGGGAGCCTGTGTGATACACCTATTGAGATTGCTGTCCTGAATGATGCATTTCAGTGTTATTCATAGAATCATAGAACAACCAGGTTGGAAGAGACCCATCGGATCATCGAGTCCAATCATTCCTATCAAACATTAAACCATGTCCCTCAGCACCTTGTTTTCTGTGAAAACCTTTTTCCTAATGTCCAGTCTGACCATCCCCTGGTGGAGCTTGAGGTCATTCTCTCTCGTCCTGTCCCCTGTCACTTGGGAGAAGAGCCCAGCTCCCTCTTCTCCACAACCTCCTTTCAGGGAGTTGGAGAGAGCAATGAGGTCTCCCCTCAGCCTCCTCTTCTCCAGGATAAACACCCCCAGCTCTCTCAGCCATTCCTCATCAGGCCTGTTCTCCAGCCCCTTCACCAGCTTCGTTGCTCTTCTCTGAACTTGCTCCAGAGCCTCAACATCCTTCTTGTGCTGAAGGGCCCAGAACTGAACACAGGATTCCAGGAGCGGCCTCACCAGTGCTGAGTACAGAGGGAAAAATTCCTACATAGAAGTTAACTCCACGATGTTCCTGGGTCCTGTGCTGTCTGGGCTGTCCCAGAGGAAGCTCATGAGGTCAGATCTTTTCTTTGACACCTTTACTGCCCAGAAATTGTTACTTTACCAACAGGACACTCAGTGCATTCCCTGTATTTAAAGTTTTGCTGATGAGCTATCTGACACGCGGGTTAGGCTCAGCTGTAATGCTGCTAATGAGAAACGCAAGGAGATTAAATCCTTCAAGTGATTACAAATGATTTTCTACTTCTGCTAGGTATGGTGCATCATTTAATACACACTTTTCTTCCAAATTTGTTCCTAAATTTCTCCTGTTGTGTAACAGTATTGGCAGAAGTCAGGGATAAGGAAAAGCCACTCCAAAAGGCATGATGGGACCATCCCCTTTAGTCTTCACCATTGTCTTTCAAATGCTGCATCCCAAAGGGGAGCCACAGGTTTATCCCTGCACTGGCCATAGAATCATAGAACAACCAGGTTGGAAGAGACCTACCAGATCATCGAGTCCAACCATTCCCATCAATCTCTAAACCACATCCCTCAGTATCTCATCCAAATGTGTCTTAAACCTCTCCAGGGAAGGCGAGTCAACCCCCACCCTGGGTAGCCCATTCCATTGCCCAGTGACCCTTTCTCTGAAGAATTTTTTCCTTATGTTGAGCCTGAACCTCCTGTGGCAGAGTTTGAGGCCATTCCCTTTTGTCCTGTCCCCTGTTTCAGCTCAGGTCTCCCCAGAATGAACAAAGGCTCTTTTATCAAATCACAGAATGGTTTGGGTTGGAAGGGACCTTAAAGATCATCCAATTCCAACCTCCTGCCATGGGAGTTCATTTACAGATCCTTCCCTGTGGAACCAAGCAACAAACTCTTAAAGCTGCTTCCCCAGAGGCTTTTTCCAGCTGAAGTCTTTCTGCCCTTGAACATTTATTCCACAATAAAACCTTGTCTGCTCTTCCAACTTTCCACAAGGCATCCAAACAGTCTGCATCACACAGAGAAATGCAGGGTTGGTAGCAAAACACAGGACGGTTGCCGGATGCATCCTGTCCAGAGACTGCTCCCAGTTGCCTACAACTCAGCCAAAGCACCAGTTTCCCACACTGGTGTTTGTAAGAGTCAACCAAAATAATCCATCCACTGCTGAGAATCAGAACAGGGAGTATTTGCTCCTTTTTCAAAACTGGCATCTACCTTTCCTAAAATCCAGCACTGCTTGTTTAGGAGGAGGGAATTCAAGCAGGGACTTTTTTGGCTGCTGGGAAAAAAACTCATCTCAGCCAAGAGATAAACAGCAGAGTTAAAAAAGAACTGCTCACACAAAACCACGAGAGCCTTTGGGAATCTGCCTCCAAACTGGGACACTTCAGCATGTTCAAGTTTGCAATTCTGATGGTGGCAGCTAGAATTGTTACTGTTATTGATTAATTAATGATTATTAATTGTACTTTCTGCTTCACATTAGAAATGAAAGGACGGAGCTGCTCTGGGATTCTTGCCAAAGGGATGGAAGGTTAGCAGGACAGAAACCTCTCTGATTTGGATGTCAAATAAACCGGAGAAGAGCTGAAAGAGGGGAAATAGATCTTTGGGAGAAATTTTCCTGTGAGGGTGGGGAGGCCCTGGCCCAGGCTGCCCAGAGCAGGAGTGGCTGCCCCATCCCTAGAGGGGTTCAAGGGCAGCTGGAAGGGCTTGGAGCACCTCATCCAGTGGGAAGTGTTCCTGACCCTTGCAGGGGTGGGACTGGATGGGCTTTGAGGTCCCTTCCAACCCAAACCATTCCATGAGTCTATGATCCTACGATGTAGGAGGCAAGCAGGAAAGAAAATTAACTGGAAACTGGATAAAAACAAGAGGACAAACCCAGCAGCAGCAGAGCAGAAGGGCTGCCTCAACGAGGCTAACCATGGGTGAGGTGTGTGGGGAAACAGAGGATTGTTCCCACTAAGTAAAGGCACAAAGGGGCCATGGGAACTGAAGGGAAGCTGCTGTGCTGTTAGATGGGAACCCACTACAAAATGATGGAAAGTCTAGGACAAAAGGATTCCTTGCTGTTAATTTGTGGAAAATCAGCTTTGTCTGTAAGAGATTTGGTGACCGTGAATTTTTGGGCAGGAACATACCGTGGGTTCTCACGAAGCGAAGTTTACCTCTTTATAAGAGTGCTAAGGGTTGAGCTCAGTGGAGTTCTCAGCAATTTTAGGACTAAGCTCTGAGAAATCCCCAAACCTGCAGTTTCAGACACTGTTTTGTCTTAATTTAGCTGATCTGGGACAACTTCACAGAAGAACAAGACATTCCCAGCAAGTCCAAAACAGGGAAGCAAGGTATCCTTGTTATTGTGACTTCACAGAATCACAGAACAACCAGGTTGGAAGGGACCCATCGGATCTTCTAGTCCAACCATTCCTATCTAACACTAAACCAAGTCCCTCAAGACCTCATCCACCTCATCCACCCGTGCCTTAAACACCTCCAGGGAAGGTGACTCAACCACATCCCTGGGCAGCCTATTCCAATGCCCAATCACCCTTTCTGTGAAAAACCTCCTCCTAATCTCCAGCCTAAATCTCCCCTGGTGGAGCTTGAGGCCATTCCCTCTTGTCCTGTCCCCTGTCCCTTGGGAGAAGAGCCCAGCTCCCTCCTCTCCACAACCTCCTTTCAGGGAGTTATAGAGAGCAATGAGGTCTCCCCTCAGCCTCCCCTTCTCCAGGCTAAACACCCCCAGCTCTCTCAGCCCTTCCTCATAGGATCTGTTCTCTAACCCCTTCACCAGCCTCGTCGCTTCTTCTACTTCTTACACATTACAAAATTCCTCTCCCTCAGCCTTCCTGTGAGGTGGCAAGATTGCCAAAACTGTTTTGAGGAAGACGAGTGCCTGAATCCTTCACGCAAGGTTAAGTGGAAGGTTTAACGAAATTCTCTGACAAAAAAATAAACGAAATATTCTCTGCTAACAGAGAAATAACCTCTTCTCCCAAGTGACAGGGGACAGGACAAGAGGGAATGGTCTCAAGCTCCACCAGGGGAGATTTAGGCTGGAGATTAGGAGGAAGTTTTTCACAGAAAGGGTCACTGGGCAGTGGCAGAGGTTGCCCAGGGAGGGGGTTGAGTCACCTTCCCTGGAGGTGTTTAAGGGACAGGTGGATGAGGTGCTGAGGGACATGGTTTAGAGATTGGTGGGAATGGTTGGACTCGATGATCCGGTGGGTCTCTCCCAACATAGTGATTCTATCATTCTATTATTCTATGAACAGAAACTCCTGTGGGAAGAGCTCGAAGCAGGTGGTGCTTCCATGGGAAGGAACATCCTGCTTTTCACGTTGCAAAGTAAGCGCTGGGAAGGCAGAGGCTGGCACCGAGAGATAAGCACAGGCTGCGAGTCATCCCAGCACCACGTGCAGCTCCGGTCCCCACAAGGCTCACCGTGACTTGGCACAATTCCACCGAGCGTTGCAAAAAGAAATCCAAAAATACACCCCGAAGAGTGATAACTGGAAATTTTCAGCAAAGTACCAGCTAATTTCAATAAAATGATGCTTCAATCACTCCACTGAATTGCAAAGTATGTGGAAAAGCTACAGTAGGTTCACCATTTTCTGGCAAAGATTAAACGTCACACGACTGGGGTGACCCTGGTGCAACCTCACATTTGCTGGGTTTTCCAGGTCTTGCACATTGCGCTTTAACAGCCCAGAAATGCATTCATTCAGCTTTAACACAGTCAGGGTCAGTCGTGTTGTCAGGCTGAAACGTGGTTTAGACAAAGACAGACAAAAACCAAAAGAAACCGAGGCAGTTTGGAAGGACTCAATAACTATTGTGAAAGAAAAGGCCTCGAAGGACAGTGAGGCCACTGCAAGAGCAGAGGAACAATGGGTGAGCTCTGCTGTGCCGCTTGCCAAGGCAATTTCCCACAAGAAAACAAACTATGAGGAGGCAAGAGTGCAGATTTTGGAAATACAAAACATACTGTCCAAAAGAACAGAGTCAGAGCAATTCTGAGATAGAAGGTCATGGGGCTTCCTCAGGAGCCCTGACAGCCACGCTCCTCAGTCACTGCAGCTCCTGACAGAGCTCTTGGGAAGGTGTTCACCCCAGGTTCTGCTCCCCCAAATCCAGGCCTGAGAACGGCCTATGCAGCTCTCAAAGAGCTCTTTTGAGCTTAGCCACTGCAGATATTCTTTACCTTTCAAACAAGAAATCAGCAAGCAATCTGCTACTCAGAATTACCTCCCAGTCCAAGCTCAGCTCCTGAACAGAGCCTGAACCTCCCATATAAATGAAAACAAAGCCAAAGAAGACTCCTTGCCACCAACTCTGGAGTGAAACACCAAGTATTTAGACACATGTTTTCACTTACCCGAGTTTCCTTCACTTCCTCATTTCCATCAACTTCATCATCATCCTAGGATGAAAAGGAAACAATATAATTAGGCAGCTCTGGAAAAAACAAAATTGTATCACAGAACGACAACATATTGCTTATGGTTTGATGTTAGAGCCAAGATCATGTCTTTCACAAGAAATGCCTGTTGTTCAGTCTGGAGAAGAGCAGGCTCCGGGGAGACCTCAGAGTGACCTTGCAGAACCTGAAGTGGCTCCAGGAAAGCTGGGAAAGGACTTTTCACAAGTCTGCCTGGACTGACAGGACAAGGGGGAAGAGCCTTAAATTGAAAGGGGGAAGATTTAGACTGGACATTAGGAAGAAATTCTTCATGATGAGGATGGGGAGGCTCTGGCCCAGGTTGCCCAGAGCAGTGGTGGCTGTCCCATCCCTGGAGGGGTTCAAGGGCAGGTTGGATGGGGCTTGGAGCCCCTGATCCAGTGGGAGGTGTCCATGCCCGTGGCAGGGGTGGGACTGGATGGGCTTTGAGGTCCCTTCAAACCCAAACCATTGCATGAATCCATGTTTTTGGTTTTTTTATCAAGTAAGGTTTGGTAACCTAATGGTCATTTAGAAGATCTCAGTACTGGGAACAGAATCATTCTCGGGATGGCTATGGCAATCCGCACACTCCTGAAGAGCCTGTAGGAGAAGGAATCATAGAATCATAGAATCACCAGGTTGGAAGAGACCCACAGGATCATCGAGTCCAACCATTCCTATCAAACACTAAACAATGTCCCTCAGCACCTTGTCCACCCGTCCCTTAAACACCTCCAGGGAAGGTGAATCGACCACCTCCCTGGGCAGCCTCTGACACTGCCCAATGACCCTTTCTGTGAAAAAAATTTTCCTAATGTCCAGCCTAAACCTCCCCTGGTGGAGCTTGAGGCCATTCCCTCTCATCCTGTCCCCTGTCCCTTGGGAGAAGAGCCCAGCTCCCTCCTCTCCACAACCTCCTTTCAGGGAGTTGCAGAGAGAGCAATGGGGTCTCCCCTCAGCCTCCTCTTCTCCAGGATAAACACCCCCAGCTCTCTCAGACATTCCTCATCAGGCCTGTTCTCCAGCCTCTTCACCAGCTTCACTGCTCTTCTCTGGACTCTCTCCAGAGCCTCAACATCCTTCTTGTGCTGAGGGGCCCACAACTGAACACAGCATTTGAGGTTTGGTCTCACCAGTGCTGAGCCCAGATGGAGAACCTCCCTTGACCTGCTGGTCATACCATTTCTGATACAACGTTCCTTAATGTACTCAGGGAACAAAAGCTGCGACACTTGTCAGGTTGCATATCAGAAATGTTGGCGTAATTATGACTTTCAAGGAAGATCTTCCACTTCAAACTGCTTCTGGGAGGAAAGACTCTCCATCCCAGACAGCTTGCACTTACACAGTCTCTCTAACCCACTGTTTCTTTGTAACTCAGAATCACAGAATCATCAGGTTGGATCACCGAGTCCAACCATTCCTATCAAATTCCTATCAAAATTCCTATCAAAACCAGCTCCAGGATTGCATGAGGCAAGGGTAAACTAACCCGGTGCCACCACTGAATCCACATGAAACATCAGGTATTTTAGAGATTGTAGGTGCAGTTTTGTATGGAGACAACAAGGAAAAGAATGAAAACTTTCAGACGTGATTTGTCTTCTGCTCTGAAGCTGCTAATATTGCTACAATGACCCAGTGCACAACTGGGCAAGCTGTGAGGCATTTAACTGAGAGAATAAGAAAAGAAAAAAATAATCAGAGTGAGCGTGCAAGTGAAAAAATGCAATAATCATTTGAAAATAACAAAAAGGGGGTGTTTGAGGCAAGTCTTTCTGAGGTTTCCAGCAGGGCCATTCAACCTGCCTGAAACTCTAAATATTTAACATATCAACTGCTGCTCCAGGGAAGACCACTGGGTATTTATATTGTCCTCTGCTCCGAGGTGGGTGTGGAAGGCTCTGCGTCCATAGCTGGACTGGGATTGTTGCAGACATCCTGATCATGATTTCACAGAATCACAGAACAGAATCACAGAACAACCAGGTTGGAAGGGACCCATCGGATCTTCTAGTCCAACCATTCCTATCTAACACTAAACCAAGTCCCTCAAGACCTCATCCACCCGTGCCTTAAACACCTCCAGGGAAGGTGACTCAACCACCTCCCTGGGCAGCCTATTTCATAATACCAATTCCCCTCTGAAAAAAGCTGATCTGTTTTCCTCTCTGAGTCTCTAACCAAGGTTTGGAGGGCAGACAGAAGAAATCCTTTTGAAACCAGGAATCACAGAATCATAGAACAGTCAGGGTTGTGACGGACCTTCAAGATCACCTAGTTCCAACCCCCCTGCCATGGGCAGGGACATCCCACTAGATCAGGTTACCCAAGGCCCCAACCTGGCCTTAAACACCACCAGGGATGTTTAACATCTGAAAACACTTCTAGTAGCTCGTGACCTCCTTCTTCCAAAGCAACTAGACATCTAATCTCTCTCCTCCCATGTGGGCTCTTTCACAGTTCCGCAAGGATCACACTGATTTATGGCTCAAGAAAAGGCTGCTTGGGTTTTCCAGGGGCCAAACAGGGATGCAATTCCTGTGGAAGTGCCAGTCTGAAATACAGTCGGAGAGGGAAGGACTAGTGAGAAATCAACTGACGTGGAAAAAAATCTGAAGCTTGGAGTTGGAAGGAAATTCACCCTGAATGTTACAGAACTCTTCTGTTGTCTTCTCTAAGGAAACTCAAACTTACATCTTTTGTTGAGAAAATGATGCCGGTGCCTCTTCGCCTCTCCTTTGGCCGCCGCCTCTCTCGGATTGACTGCTTGTTTAGAGATCGGTCGTCTAAATCCTGGTCTTCACACTCTGGCCAAGCAAAGAGAGACTGTTTTGGTTTCAGTGATTTACTTCTGTGCTTTTGCTAAGGTACTGGTGTTCATTTCGAGCTGATCAAGGTCATCTTGGCTTGTGTTATATTACAAAGGAGTTATTAAGCCAAATTAAATGGAATCTCAGTGCTCTGCTACATCTGGTTACTCACACTCCTTCCTTTATCAGAGAGATTACCTGAGCTGTCAGCTCTTCCCTGTCGTCCTGATTATTCTGAGGACAAACAGCACTAGTGGAATCGCTCCCCAAGCTCTAAGATCCAAACACTCCATGGATTACAATCTCACACACTTATCCAAAATGGAAAACATCCTTGCATCCCTCACTTCTACAAGCAATTGGCTGTATCCTACATTAGCATTTCCACTTGAAAAAATAACATTTGTTTGGTGAGGTGGCAGCTCCCCAGCCTGCTCCCCTCACTGAAACAAGGAAACTTATTCTCTGTACACACTGCAAGTTCTGAAACTCATGAAAATCCCTGAGTTGTGACTGTTCTTCGCTCTCCTAGGTACATACCATTTTTCTCCATTTCTGCACCTCTGAAATCTGCTGGATTCACAGAGTCAAGACCTAGATACTTATTTGTTCGAGTCAGGTATGAACTTGTATAAAGGAGAGGTGCTGACGTCGAGGGAGATACAGGTGTCGTGGGCTTGTCTGGTTGTACTGGGCACCTTAATCGCCGATAGACACTCTACAAGCAAAGAACCAGGACAGAAAGTTAGCGGAATGAAAAGGAACTACCACATTGAGATTTCAGGGAACTGGGTAATCTTTTAGAGCGTAATTATTTTCTTTAATTCTGCTGGAAGCAATCTCCTCCATCCGCCAGATCAGGTTCATTCAATTAGACTGGGATACACGTTAAAACAGTGACAACGTGGGAGCACCTTCGCATTGCTGGGCAGGCTGGGAGCAAACTCTTTGTTCCTACAGCCAATAGCAAAACAAGTTATCTAATAGAAACGAATGAGTTAGAGTCAAAACCCAGAAGTGATGGCAGGGGAAACTGACTGTTTCTTGCCTTCTGCTATACGCAGGGAAAATGTGCAAACAAAACCTCAGTGGATTCTGCACGGCAAGGGTGGATCCAGGCCACATTCCTATCACTACCCTTCTCATAGAATCATAGAATAAAATCATAGAATCACCAGGCTGGAAGAGACCCACCAGATCATCAAGTCCAATCGTTCCTGTCAAACACTAAACCATGTCCCTCAACACCTCGTCCACCCGTCCCTTAAACACCTCCAGGGAAGGTGAATCAACCACCTCCCTGGGCAGCCTATTCCAATGCCCAATCACCCTTTCCATGAAAAACTTCCTTCTGATGTCCAGCCTAAGCCTCCCCTGGTGGAGCTTGAGGCCATTCCCTCTTGTCCTGTCCCCTGTCCCTTGGGAGAAGAGCCCAGCTCCCTCCTCTCCACAATCTCCTCTCAGGGAGTTGGAGAGAGCAATGAGCTCTCCCCTCAGCCTCCTCTTCTCCAGGATAAACACCCCCAGCTCTCTCAGCCATTCCTCATCAGGCCTGTTCTCCAGCCCCTTCACCAGCTTCACTGCTCTTCTCTGGACTCGCTCCAGAGCCTCAACATCCTTCTTGTGCTGAGGGGCCCAGAACCGAACACAGGATTTGAGGTTTGGTTTCACCAGTGCTGAGTCCAGAGGGAGAATAACCTCCCTGGACCTTCTCATTCTGCTTTCTGTGATTTACACAGTTTTATTTTATGTCAAGTGACAGAAAAGTGAAATTCCCAGTGGAAAGCAAAGGCACAGTGAACCTCTAGCACCTGCACATTCGCATCCCTCGCAGGGATCACTGATCATTCTCCTCTGTAATGCCTCTTTCCAGCGAGTCTGCACCACTGACATTATACAAACACCCCCAAAAGAATTTCTCCTGATCTCAGCTATCCTAAATGGTTTCAGTAGCTCTTAAAAAATGTGAAGTGAGGCCAGGAGGATCACCTCCTCGTCCGTATTCCTGGTCCACCGTGACCGGGTCTCCTGCCTCTCACTGCTGTCCTCAGCAGGTTCAACGCTCTCAGCTTTCTCGCTTTGCTGCTCCTGAGCCTGCCGCTCTGCCCGCGACCGGCTGAAGGTTCTCTCTGCCTCCTGAAGGTCTGTCAGTGTCACGCCCTGGAGAGGAAGTAAAAAAAAGACGTTTTGAATTTATGCAGTTAGATTTCAAGTCTTCCAGGTCAGTTCAAAATGCCCAGCAGGCTCATACCTGGCCAGGCTATCGCTTCATCCTTAAGCCAGTAGGAAGAAAAGAATCCTGTTGCCTTCAACACATCTCCCAGTGTACCTAGCACTGACTCAAAGCAGCCCAAGCAGACGTGATCAAGCTACAAATTAAAAGGCATCTATACTGCAGAGACAAGAACTCTGAAATCCAACTCCTCTATCCTTGGGGGAGTACTTGGTAATAGCTGCTTGCAGGAGCTTTTGCCAGAATCTCTCCACCCAAGTGTGAAGGCAGGTGAGCCCATCACCCCAAGCCATGATATAAGAGCAAAAGAAAATCTTGCCTCCCTGTTCATCAGCTCTCTTCAGCCTGGGCACAAATGTGAGTATTGCCCTTCTTTACCTGGGTAGACCTGCGAGTCTGCCGGGCCTGCCTGGAGCGTGCCTTCCTCAGTGATTCTGCTTCCTCATCCCGCACCGGAGTCAGATATGACCTGAAAAAAAAAGGAGGATAGAAGAGGTTAAAATAAAAACAGATGCTCTGCTTTCCTGTCTGCAAACTCCAGAGCTGAGATATTATTTTCTTTCATAGGGACAAAAATAATCTTGGATCCATCTACTGAGACTACTGCTGACTTCTGCTTTGGGGCAACTTTCCTATGGGCACACAAGACACAAATGTTATTATGTTCTCCCTAAGGCCTCGATATAAGCTCTTTAGTGTTGAGCATGGTCTGTGAAAAAAAGGTGCACCTATTTACTATATTATTAGCCCCATTCCATGTCTTACTGCATCATTAAGGGGAAAAAAAGGCCGGAACCACCTCTATTCAGATAAAGATCTCAAGAACAGAAGCCCTGCGCTGGTGTGTTCCTCAGACCCTCCCTTCTGTCATTATATTCACGATCATATTCCTGCAATCTGCTGTCTTCATCAATATGAAACACATCACGCTAGAAACTGCTGAACTGCAGGCATCTTACAAAGACAAAACACCTTGAAAAGAGCATAAAAGAAATGACCTTCAAACGCTGAAGCAAACTGAGTCCCTTAATACTGCAACCCACACAGTGCTAATACAGAGCTGGTCACTGCTGGATTTCATTAAACTGAGGAGATAGCAAAAGAATTATTCAAATGAAAACATATAAACTGAACTCTCTGCCCTGGCATTTGCTGCAGAGGAGCGGGAAAGGAATCCAGCAGCACTCCTGCAGAGTCAGGGATTGCACAGCAGCAAGGCTCATTTCCATACTGCTGGAGTGGCTTCTATCTTCGGAAAGATTAATTAGATAGGACTCTTCAGTCTGGTTAATAGGGAAGATTATTAACACTCTCTCACGGTACAAGGATGAAGGTGCTTGAAATGCAGTGCTCTCTGGCAGGTCTGCCACTGCCACAGGTTCACAGAGTATCGAGGATCTAAGGCACGTTCAAAGAATTATGAGCCAAGCGAGGGATGAAGATCTATCAAGGAATACGCTTACTTTGTCCTTGGATTCTTCCTGGTTCTCCACTACAAACCACTTTCATCTAACAGGGAATGGGCTCAGTGGATTTTACACTTGATCCAGTAGGTTAAGACATCTGTTAGCAAGGAATCCAATTTTCTGCGCTAGGACAAAGCCCCAACGAATCACGAAATCTGGATCATTCTAAAACCATCTACCGCAATGGCTTTTCTCCACTTCCACGCTCAGTGGAAGTGGAGAAAAGCCATTGCGGTAGATGGTTTTAGGCAGCAGGGCCTGGCCTCCTGCGCTCAGTAGAGCCATCGCTTCAATGGGGGTTCCTCCAACTGCCTGGAGGTACAGAGCATGGGAGCTCCTCCAGTGCTGGTGGGACACACGTGGGAAGCGTCTCACCTAAACCTCGCGTAAGGATTTGGACCCAAATAAATCATGCCCTAAGTTTCTCTGATCTCCAAAGGGTACAAGGAAAGTGTGAAGGATCCATCATCTGTGCTGGAGACGCCTGTGCTGCAGACTTCTGGAGATTAATCGTGCACTGGGAGCTGGCTACGATGGATACGTCTACATCCAAGCCGGCCGAGCTCACCAAACTGCACTCCCAGGGCGCAATTCATCACCTTCAGAAAGTGCCTCCAGCACAGATCACGCGAGTGCACTGCAGGGGAGCTCGTTTCTTCCCATTGATTATCCAGACAGACACACTGGCTGTGATGGATACGCTAACAGGGGAAGTGCCTAAAATCCAGAGGGATGATTGCCTCCCAAGAATTTGCTGTTTCATGAACAAAAAAAGCTGCTGTTTGATGAATGAAAGCTGCGCAACTCCTAATTTCGCAGACAAGTGGCTCTCCCCTGCTCTCCTTTATGCCGTGCAGACGTGCTACCCAGGCAAGGGCACATTACGGAAACAATAAGCATTTTCCGCAGCCTTTGACACAAGTCAAATAGCTTCTATTTGCACAGCATCCAGCAGGAATGAATCACCTGCAGGAGGAATGCATTTGCAAAATATACTGCAAATCAAGTCCAGAGTAGTAATAGGAAAACCCAGCTCTCTGAAACACGTGAACCAAGCAAATCTGCAGCTCAGTAAGGTGAGCAGTTTCATAGAATCATAGAACAACCAGGTTGGAAGAGACCCATCGGATCATCGAGTCCAACCATTCCTATCAAACACTAAACTATGTTCCTCAGCACCTCATCCACCTGTGCCTTAAACACCTCCAGGGAAGGTGAATCAACCACCTCCCTGGACAGCCTGTTCCAGTGCCCAATGACCCTTTCTGTGAAAAACTTCCTCCTAATCTCCAGCCTAAATCTCCCCTGGTGGAGCTTGAGGCCATTCCCTCTCGTCCTGTCCCCTGTCCCTTGGGAGAAGAGCCCAGCTCCCTCCTCTCCACAACCTCCTTTCAGGGAGTTGTAGAGAGTAATGAGGTCTCCCCTCAGCCTCCTCTTCTCCAGGATAAACAACCCGAGCTCTCTCAGCCGCTCCTCATAAGGCCTGTTTGCTGCAACAGAATCAGAATCAGTGGCATTTAACCCTTGAACTCTGCAGTGAGTACACAGGCGCGTAGGAGCTGCAAGAAGGCGCCGGGAATAAGAGATGGAAAGATGAGACCTGCCTATGTCCCAGGAGGAGTTCAGCCCATCCACCAGCATGCATGCAGCAGGCACATCGTGTGTGTTCAGGACACTCCTGGGCTGTGTGAGCAACACCACGTTCACAGCAGCTGAAGAATTCTTCTACACGACAGAAAATAACCTGGAACTCTCAAACAGCGGACGAGGGAGGACAGAACAAATTCGCAAAGGAGTTTCAAAAGGAAACCCATGGAGTAGAGGGCAGCATCGGCTGCTTGTGGGAGGCTGGGTATGCTGCTGCTCGGTCGGGACAGCAGCTTTGCAGCAGGGTTTGTAGGAGCGCAGCTTGGCTGCAGGATTTCCCTCAATTCAGTGCTCAGCTACAGCTTTGCAGGAGTGCACAGATACGGCAGGAGAAAAAACATTTTCTGTCTCTTGTCCCATCACCCTCCCAGTCTTTCTTCTTCTGCCTCTCCCTGAATTTATATAAAAACATGAATATGTTAAAATATCATTAGCAATTCTGGATGCCCAAACCGTAAAAGGGACTTAATCTTCAGACGAGCACATTGTGCTAGAGCTCGGTTTGGGCTGCAGCCTTTATCGATTGCTAACTTTTGGGTTCTTTCCATTTACACAATTCCTCGCTTCTTGGAGCTCACCCAAAGCCATTTTACAAGCACAAGATAACTGAATTTTCTGAAGCATCCGGCAGAGCCACTGCACAGTGACGAAGCTGGTTTCCCTGAGTAAGCTGCTACTGCCTTTTCCTGGCTGATGAGAGAAGGTGGCTGTGTTGTTAATATTCCACTGCAAACAGGAGCTGCTGGCAATTCAATCACAGTTTTGCTTTACGAGGTGGGGGGGGGGTTGTGTTTTGGTTTTTGCTTTGGGGAACAGAGGATAAAGACAGATTTTACAATTGTAGGTGATGCTTCACTTTGCTTACTGGTTGAATACTAGGGGACCCTAGTGTGCTAAATGGGATGAGAAGGAAGGAAAGGAAAGGAAAGGAAAGGAAAGGAAAGGAGAGGAGAGGAGAGGAGAGGAGAGGAGAGGAGAGGAGAGGAGAGGAAAGGAGGAGGGAAGGAAGGAAGGAAGGAAGGAAGGAAGGAAGGAAGGAAGGAGAGAAAGAGAGAGAGAGAAAGAGAGGAAAGAGAGGAAAGAGAGGAAAAGAAAAGAAAAGAAAAGAAAAGAAAAGAAAAGAAAAGAAAAGAAAAGAAAAGAAAAGAAAAGAAAAGAAAAGAAAAGAAAAGAAAAGAAAAGAAAAGAAAAGAAAAGAAAAGAAAAGAAAAGAAAAGAAAAGAAATTTGGAAGGAGAAGACAGGTCTGATGCAGCCAGAGGTTGGGCTGGGTGAGCAAGGGAGAGCATACACTGCTCTCCAAAGCAGAAAAACTGCAGATCACAGCAAGCTGCAGGGAACAGACAGCAAACGGGTCTGAAGCAGTCTGTAAACACCCCACAGAGGTTTTAATTACGTTTTCAAGAAGCCCAGCGCTGGCTGAAGTGCAGTATCTATGTCATCCTATTAATTCCAGCAAACATCACATGATCCAGGCAGACCTTCAAAGAAATGGTCCCAGGCGCTTGTATTGTCTTGCAATCAGCTTTCTCTGAGCCACACATGAAATAAGAGCAGCCACCACACCAAGCTCAAGGCACACAGAAGCAGAACAGCTTTTTCCCAGAGTTTTGGTTGCAAGCACAACCGGCAGAATATAAACTGTTGGAGATGCACACGTGAGAGTCAGCAAAACCACAGCAGAAATTAATAGGTCCCAGGGACAGGGACCAGCACGTCCTGCTGCTGCAAGAGAGAGTTACAAGCTTTTGATTCGTGCTTAGCTAGAATGAAGCTGGGAACTGAATGATGAATCTGGCTCCCACTTACTTATTTCTATTTTCAAGACATCTATTTTCTCTGTTAACTCTTTTCATCAGGACAGTACAACACAAAGATGCATTCTGAGGGCTCATCACCATTTCAAGGTAAAAGGAGCTGCAATAAAATACTAATGGAAGGGGATATGTGACACAGGGCATGGATATATAAGCTGGTGAACCAAGAATACAAGAACGAAAGAGTACATTAGAGAATCTATGGAGGGAAATCCCTCCCAAGTAAAGGGTAAATGATGCAGAAAAAGCAATTCCAATCCTCTGTTAACGAGCGCACAGATAGCAAGAACAGATGATAAATTTCTCCAAGAAACACAGAAGCTTCAGATAATCTTTTTTTACAACACTGCTGTCCTTTCTTTCCTTCCTCACCTCCTCCTAGCAGTTACAGATCCCAGCGAATAATCTACCACAACACGGTCCTTTGGCAGAAGGGTATCACCCAGCCCGGAGGGAACACCGAGAATCTGTAAAGCCTGCTGAGGTTCTGTGCTGTCACACTTCAGTGACCCAGCACTGGGGAAGTGTTCGCCTAGGACGCTCACCTACGTGTGCCAGAAGTTGCCACCAAAGCTGGAAGCTAGATGTTCGTCAAACCCTGCAGCTGCCCCCTTGTCAGAGTGGACTCAGGCATTCTGCCTTCTTGTTAGCACACAAAAACCAGAGATCCACACCCCCATGGGCTCTAGAGGATTCCCTCTGTTGCTATAAACCCACATTCACATCCATTCACAGTAAGAATATGATCTGGGGAGTGGTTACTGCAGGGGCTCTAGTCTCTGGTCACTGTTGGCTGTGAACGGGGGCAGCTCTCGTAGAGGAAAGCCACAGGCAGGAGATGCTCTGCTGGCCCTCTGACACCTCTCACCTCAGCCCTGATTCTTTCCAGTTCAGGAGTGACTCTGAGCTGCACTCGCTAGACTAGAAACTAGAGTGACAGTTTTCATGGATGCCAGGATGGACTTTTGGGTTTCCTGTACACAAAAAGGCTCACTCAGCATACGGAAAGCTGTACAGACATCCAGGCTCTAAAATATTCAGAATAGCTCTTCTTAAGAGCACAATAACACTATTCCAAGTAGTCTGGTACTTAAAATCTCTTTGTCATACACCTCTCTCTCTAATACACACATATGTACACACATATGTCTCTCTGGACTCAGCACTGCTGAGACCACTCCTCAAATCCTGTGTTCAGTTCTGGCCCCTCAGCACAAGAAGGATGTTGAGGCTCTGGAGTGAGTCCAGAGAAGAGCAACGAAGCTGGTGAAGGGGCTGGAGAACAGGCCCTATGAGGAATGGCTGAGAGAGCTGGGGGTGTTTATCCTGGAGAAGAGGAGGCTGAGGGGAGACCTCATTGCTCTGTGCAAGTCCCTGAGCGGAGGTTGTGGAGAGGAGGGAGCTGGGCTCTTCTGCCAAGGGACAGGGGACAGGACGAGAGGGAATGGCCTCAAGCTCTGCCAGGGGAGATTCAGGCTGGAGATTAGGAGGAAGTTTTTCACAGAAACATTGGGCACTGTCAGAGGCTGCCCAGGGAGGGGGGTGATTCACCTTCCCTGGAGGGGTTTAAGGGACGGTTGGACAAGGTGCTGAGGGACATGGTTTAGTGTTTGATAGCAATGTTTGGACTCGATGATCTGGTGGGTCTCTTCCAACCTGGTGATTCTATGATATATATTTATTTGCATAGGAAAACAGACAGATAAGGAGAAAAAAAAGAGCCCAGAATAAGCCTCAAGTACTGATACTGCTCCCCTTGAAACAACTGGAGAAGTTCAGGATCCCAGCGACACATTCCTACAAGCTGGAAATTAGCTGTTAGCTGAGAAACTATCCATAAACTGGGGGAGGGAGGAGAAGCGATTGCGAGTTTTGCAGGCAACAATGCCGACAGCAGTTCCCAAACCACAACCTTGTGTTAGATAATAATGTATGCGCCTGCAGCAAGTCACTCACTGACAATTACATGGAAACAGTTGGAAAAAGAAACTTTCCTGCTCTTTTATCCAAGCAAGTAACTGGCTTCAGTTCCTCACTGTATTTATCCCTGCGCTAGCGTGTTCTATGCATCAGCCACTGAAAGTACTCACTAGGGAAATTTCCATGAAAAGCTGACTATAATTTAAGAAGCTCATTCAACAGGCAGGAGAGAGGGATAACTCTGTCAGATTCTGCAAGCATAAGAGCCAGGAATGAGGGGAGAGCCAGTCAGACAATGCCGAGTTATTTAATAAGCTGAAGACAGAGGGATAACAGGATTTCAGGACCATGCTCTTAAAGCTGCCCCAGAAGGCCCTGTCTCAGGATTCACCATTTCCAGGCCCTTGCTGTTCTCTCTCAAGTTAGTCCTGGCCACTCGGAGCTGTCATTGTGTTTTGGGGCAGGACGAGAGGGAATGGCCTCAAGCTCCACCAGGGGAGGTTCAGTCTCAACATAAGGTTGACACTGAAAGGGTCATAGGGCACTGGCAGAGGCTGCCCAGGGAGGAGGTTGAGTCACCTTCCCTGGAGGTGTTTAAGGGATGGGTGGACGAGGTGCTGAAGGACATGATTTAAAGATTGGTGGGAATGGTTGGACTCGATGATCTGGTGGGTCTCTTCCAACCTGGTGATTCTGTGATTCTATGAATCTGGACTGTGAATTCTCAGCTCAGGAAAGTTTCATGTCTGAATTTCAATCATCTGCTTACAGTACACCTGGCACCTTAACAAGCAGAAGATGAAACTCTTTCTTTGCAACAGCTTTGCTCTGCTCCACACGATCAGGCGCTGATTTGAGAGATTAAGGGACTTACGATCTTTGTCACGTGTTAATCAAAACAAGAAGTCTCCGTTGTTCCTCCTGAGAACCCTCGCTTTGATGCCATGTTTACAATGGGTTGAGGTTACATGTGCAGCAGCTGATGCTCTACGAGCGCTTTGCATCACACAGCTCTTGATGATTTGGTGTGCGCTTTCCCATCTGCCAGCGTTCAGCTCTCGTATGCCCTTCAGAAACAGAAGCTGCTGCTTTTGTGCTCTAGCCCTACGGCGGCTCAGTGCACGTCCTCTGCAGGCTGGACGAGCGCAACGCAAAGCAGCAAGAAACGCTCCAACTGCAGAGCCGGGCGGGAACGCAGCCCTGCTCACTCTCAGCCCCAGGTGCTCTGTTTGCTCTGCCAGACAGGGAAATACAGCATTGGTACCTCCTCAGAATTCAAAGTTTGGGGCTGAGGAAAACAGCACGTGGATGGGAAACTTCCAAACGATCAACATTACCCCTTTGCAGTAATTAATGCCATCCAGCATCAAACAACAAACACCACAGTGGTCACATCCCTTAAACCAACTGACTTCTCTGCAGAATACTCGCTGCTGCTGTGAGCCCAGACCTTTAAAGTTCTTCCAGAAAAGAGGAAACTGTACTTGTTTAAAAATAAATAAACCCCAAAGAAAGCAAGGCAGCGGCACCTTTTCGCTGTTGAGCTTCCCCACAGCTCCCGAAAGCATTAGTTGCGGCTGTCACAAGCGTAAAGATTTCCAGCCTGGAATTTTCTGAAGTTGGTTTGTGCTCAGCACAGGACATGAAGTGTCAATATAGGATGCTGAGCAGCTTGTTCTGTGCTGTGGCACAACATGCGCTGCTGCCTGCAGTCCCCAGAGGCAGGATCTTTGCCTTAAAAAAAGGGCTGCGTGAATCGGAGCAGGATGAAACTCCATCTTGTGCCAGTTGGTGTAGGAAAAGAAGGCAAAGATGCAAGTGTCCTGCCTCTGTCAGTACTTCTCGTACTCATCTTCAAGCGAGCGGCAAGTCAGATCACAAAATTTGACATTTTATACAACCTCAAGCAGCCCTTTGACAGCTCTCCCAAGCTTACGCCATCTGAAACAAGGCAGGAAATCCTTGGGGAAAGAAAAAAAAATCACTCAGTAAAAATCCAAGCGCTAGGGAAGCTGCCTTTTGCAACCAAAAAAATAAAATCAAATCCAAACTCGACAGTGCTAAAGAAGGTTCAGCTACCGAATCCGACAAACCTGACAAGAAGTGCTTGCTTGGTGAGCACATCTGAGCAGCCTTCGACTGCCATCTCGTGGAAGCAGCCACCCAGGAGACACCAGAACTGTCCCAAGGAATCACAGAATCACCAGGTTGGAAGAGACCCACTGGATCATGGAGTCCAACCATTCCTATCAATCTCTAAACCTTGTCCCTCAGCACCTGGTCCACCTGTCCCTTAAACACCTCCAGGGAAGGTGAATCAACCCCCTCCCTGGGCAGCCTATTCCAATGCCCAATGATCCTTTTTGTAAAAAACTTCCTCCTAATCTCTAGCCTAAATCTCCCCTGGTGGAGCTTGAGGCCATTCCCTCTTGTCCTGTCCCCTGTCACTTGGCAGAAAAGCCCAGCTCCCTCCTCTCCACAACCTCCTTTCAGGGAGTTGGAGAGAGCAATGAGGTCTCCCCTCAGCCTCCTCTTCTCCAGGCTAAACACCCCCAGCTCTCTCAGTCGTTCCTCATAAGGCCTGTTGTCCAGGTCGAAGATGATCGTGACCCAACCCCAGCTGAAGGACTGCAACCATCACCATTGGTAACATACAAAAATTTCCTGTGGAGCTAAGACTGCAATTTCTCAGCACGTGGCAGCACCTTTGGTTCGATTTCCAGCATCCACTGTTCTCAGGACGGAAGATTTATCAAGTTTGCCCAAAAACTTTTCTCATGGAAAGGCAGGTGACCAGCTGGCTCCTTTGGCTCCTCCACCTGCCACATCCATGGGTCGGTGCTGTGGAGCCAAGGATCGAACAGAAGAGATTTGGTGTTGTGTCATCTCACACGAATCTCTCAGGTATGTTCTTTGGTTTAACAGCCATTTTTGGACACAGGAAAGTATCTGAATCAGTAAACGCCCATACCCTGAATATCCCAGTAATTGTCCCCAGATGGAACTGGGAGCCCTGGCTGCAGAATTAGCCATTAGAGAAATGGGCTGTTAGACACAAGGATTAAATACATCCATGAGACACATCCACGTTTACGATAGGGAAGGAAAGAGGAATTGCACACAAACCCCACAAGGCGATAGGGATGGGGAAAGGCAGTTTTACCTTCTGCTTGCTCCATGCTGCCGAACTGCAGTTCTGTTACATCGGTCAGCTCGAGCAGTCCCTGCTTCGCTTCCTTGACCATTTCTGGAGGATCCTGCATATATCCTGCTTCGGGTTAGCAGGCCAACCTACAGCCTGGGCTCCCCCACTCAAAACAAATGCCAAAACACTCGCCTCCTCCTTCCCCTGTGCGCTGGCCGGAGGCAGCTGAGCATGCAGCACCCACCCGCTCCCCCCTCGCAGGGAACACGGCTCAGCAGCACTGACCCCATCCCACACCTCGACCTTTCCCAAAGGAAAATGCAGCCTGGTTTCTGATACAGCAGGGACAATCTCGCCTCTTCCCAACATGGACAACCCGATGGCTGCTGGAATTCCTGCCCTCCCACGTCATCTGCACCAGCAGCCTTTTAAAAAAAGGACAACTTTATCGGAAGGAGATTAGCCCCAGAAGCGGGACAGATAAATGCTTTCAGCAGCAGGTGCCAGATGAGTGTTTGGTTCCTCTCAAGAGACCTCTTAACTTTTGAGGGTCTGCTCTGTGGTGCAGATGGGAATCTGTCCCTTGCCAGGCAGCAGCGCCTTGCCCAACCATCCTCACCACCCTGCTTCCCAGGAGAAAGAAGCCCACTCAGCTTTATAACAATCAATGATAAAGATCAGAGAGTTTCAAGTGGGGAACCAGGAGATGCTCACAGCTTCTTCCCTCTATAAGAAAGACTTTGAGGTGCTGGAGTATGTCCAGAGAAGAGCAACGTAGCTGGTGAAGGGGCTGGAGAACAAGTCTTACAAGAAGCAGCTGAGGGACCTGGGGTTTTCAGCCTGGAGGAGGCTGAGGGGAGACCTAACTGCTCTCTAAAACGGCCTGAAAGGAGGTTGCAGAGAGGTGGGTGTTGGTCTTTTCTCCCAGGTGACAGGTCAAGAGGGAATGGCCTTAAGCTGTGTCAGGGGAAGTCTAGAATGGACAATGGAAAAAATGTCTTCACAGAAAGGGTTCTCAGGCAGTGTCAGAGGCTACCCAGGCAGGTGGTGGAGTCCCCATCCCTGGAGGGGTTTAAAAGACGCTGTATGAAATACGTACACGATATGATTTAATAGTGGACAAGTACAGTTGGGTCGATGATCTCAAAGGTCTTTTCCAACCTAACTGATTCTACCAGTTCCTCTCCAGTGACATTTAAATGTCCCTTGGATGGAAATTCCATAAGTTTAACTCTTACAGAGAGCAGCATTTCTTATTTTTTGGCAGATAATAAGGGTTAACAGACATATCGGGCATCCACACTCACCCTAGAGGAGTCATGTTCTGGATTTGGACAGGACAAGAATCACGAGGTAAAAGGACTTGCCAAAAATTGTTCATCTGACAGCACCGGTGGAGGAGGATTCAGTTATTAATATATTATTAATATATGCTACTAAAATTAGCAGCTGGGTCCTTAGAATGAAGAATGAAAAATAAATTCCTCTTGGGAATGAAGCAGAAAAGAGAAATGTTTGCTGGACACACTTGCCTTGCACCGTCAGGGAATCTGATCGGAAAAAAATGTCAGGAGGAGAATTTAGAGGGCAAAGAGACAGGCTGAGCACAGTCCCAGCCCCCGGGCTGCTCGGGAAACTAGCCCATCTCACTCCTGGGCTTGAGTTATCCAAGGAACTGCTCAGAATACATGAAGAAATAAGGGAGAGAGATGTGTTTTCTGCCATTAACAGCTTGCCTGGTGGTAAGTGTTTGATAGGAACGGTTGGACTCGATGATCCGGTGGGTCTCTGCCAACCTGGTGATTCTATGATTCTATGATTAAGTGCCACCACCTTGCTGGTAGAACAAACACAACCTCAGAATGCAATCATATAAACAGGTGACTGGGGGAGGCAGGAGGAAGAAAGGATAAATTAAAATCCTAATTCTTGCAGAATCAAGCGAGATTTCAGGTTCAGGAGTTTCCTTTTAAAGTGGTCACACAACTGAGAACACAGGCTTGCGTTTCAGAAGTTCTCAGGCAAAGCTTGTCCTACCCTCAAGGGGAGACTTTACCACTGCCTACGACTGCCTGAAAGGTTGTAGAGAGGTGGATGCTGGGTTCTTCTCCCAAGTGACAGGAGATAGGATGAGTGGCAATGGCCTCAGATTTCACCAGGGCAAGTTCAGACTGGGTATCAGGAAAAATTTCTTCACAGAAAGGGTTTTTGGGCACTGGCAGAGGCTGCGCAGGGGGATGGTGGAATCCCCACCTGTGAAAGGATTTAAAGATGGGTTGATCTCATTTAGTGGTAGACAGGTATGGTTGGACTTCATGATCACAAAGTTTTTTTCCAACCAAGAGATTCTGTGATTCTTTCCTGTGTAACAGCCACTGTGGGCTGCATGGTAGCCTTTCAGTCTGTCCTAGGAATAGAATCTTTCATAGAATCATAGAATCACCACCAGGTTGGAAGAGACCCACCAGATCATTGAGTCCAACCATTCCTATCAAACACTAAACCATGTCCCTCAGCACCTCGTCTACCCGTCCCTTAAACACCTCCAGGGAAGGGGACTCAACCTCCTCCCTGGGCAGCCTGTTCCAATGCCCAATGACTCTTTCTGTGAAAAACTTCCTCCTAATCTCCAGCCTAAATCTCCCCCGGCAGAGCTTGAGGCCATTCCCTCTCGTCCTGTCCCCTGGCACTTCAGAGAAGAGCCCAGCTCCCTCTTCTCCACAACCTCCTCTCAGGCAGTTGCAGAGAGCAATGAGGTCTCCTCTCAGCCTCCTCTTCTCCAGGATAAACACCCCCAGCTCTCTCAGACGTTCCTCATAGGGCCTGTTCTCCAGCCCCTTCACCAGCTTCATCGCTCTTCTCTGGACTCGCTCCAGAGCCTCAACATCCTTCTTGTGCTGAGGGGCCCACAACTGAACACAGGTTTCAAGGTTTGGTCTCACCAGTGCTGAGTGAGTGCAGAGGGAGAAGAACCTCCCTGGCCCTGCTGGTCACACCGTTTCTGATCCAAGCCAGTATCAATATAATATGAAAGGTTTCAGCGAGTCCCAGAGTCTCCAGCCTTCCTTTCAGCACCAGAGCTCTCCAGGTGTAAGTCAGATTCCAGCTTGGCAAGATCTCCTGCAGACCCTCTCCATGCCCAGGGAGCCTGTGATGCAGGGGACCCCAACTGAGAGTGGCTGCAGCACAAGAGTCTGAGGAGAAGATGTGGCCACAGAGCCCTGCACTGAAACTCCACCGACAAAGACATGAATAACTTTGCAAATGAGCTGCTGGTGGCACTAGAGGCCGCTGTCAGCCCAAGTGAAGGTGGGAAATCCACCAGTGGGCTGCAAGTAACAGGACCCCCTGTGTCCCCACGACTCGCGTGCACCAAGCGGAAATCCAAAGGATGGTAGTTCTGCCCAGGGAAGAACAGGGTCTGTGTGAGGTGCTGCAGGCATGGCCCCCACCCACTTGTGATTCTCCGCTGGCACAGCCACTGCTTTGGCGAGCTCAGCTGGGCAAACGCATTTGCAATGTGAGACAATTTGATGCCGGCGGGTCACTGGAATGGCCAAAGAGCACTGCTCATCAGTGGCTCCAAAATTGTCCCGGAAAAGAAAAACTGCCTGGCAAAACTATTGACTGCGGCAGATGGCACCCGCCCAGCCTCTCCGCATCAGCCACCGCAGCGCCGCGTGCAGCTGGGTACACGCAAACACGCTTGGCAGCTGCTCAGCCCAACGCGTCGGACGTACTGTCTGGCACCAGGTGGCGATTTGCTGCCTGCCCAGGTAGACGGCCACACCGCACTCCTCCAAACTGAGCTATCTGGGGCTGCTGCCTTTTCTTTTTTTCCTTCCCCCCACTTCGTAAAGGTGTGAGCCGTGATTCATGCTATTTTCCAGCTACTGGAGCATTTGCAGACCAGTTTACCCAGTGCAAAAGCGGCAGGTAAAACACCACAGGTGAAACACGCCAGAGCAGGGCTTGCTGGCCACCAAAGGATGCCAGTCCACACTCCAGAGCATGTTGCTCACCACTCCTGCCCAGACCTCACAGTCTCTTCTGCTTTAACCTTTAGGCTTCACACAGATAGTTTAAGGGCACACGCTGGGAGATGTTGCTGTGATCTAATATTAGATGATAAGCTTGTTTATGTTTATGTTGCTAAGAGAAAGCCGGAGCTTTGGAAACACTGAAGCAGACGAAATGCTACTGCAACAGCTGCCAGTGGGAACTGCCGCACACACACTCGCTGCCTCGACAACTGTGTGCCCTTTTCGCTTTTTATTTTATTTTACTGGAATTGGACCCCATCCAAAATGAGCTTCCCCATTTCAGTGCCCTCTCTCGTTTCTCCAGGTCCGTGTTTCCTAGTTCAAGCTGTGCAGGCAGCTCCCCAGTCACTCTATCCTGCTGGTAGAACACACACATTCCTAAACAAGGTTCCCTCCACCCACAAACGCAACGCGTCGCTGCTATGTTTTTTTTCTCCTCAGTAGTTTCAAAGCACCAATTAAAGGTGGGAGGAATTTTCTGGTGTTTCTCTTCGCATTAGCATAATTCAGAGGAGATGGCTCTCTAATGAAAAAGCAAACAGATCTTCTGTATTATTTATAGAAACTGATTTGGCAATAAACGCCAACGCAGTAATATAAACAGATGCTCTTCGGGCATTTACTGTGCTATCACAGTCAAGTTCCCATCTGCGACAGTGCTGGTGGGTTTTGTGGCACCCGCTTCTCCAGGGAAGAAGCAAAAGCGACTGCAACTTGATTCTGGGCTTTGCAGAATGGAGATCCTGGTGTGAAATGGGCTGAAGTGTGAACAGAAAGCACAATATTCCCTCTGTTCCCTTTTGCACAATCTCACTTTGCACTGGCAGTGTCTTTTGGCAGCTTGTCTCACTTCAGCTGCAAATGACGCCAAGCCAGCTGACCCCAGTGAAATGACAGGGAGCTCCTAGCATTAAACCTGAGAATCCTTACAGACAACGATACTCTGCAGTAGCTATTTCGAATTTTGTCCCTGCATACAGAGTAGATGTGTGCAGCTCACTTGGAATGCCAGCAATACCTTCAAAGCATTCCCTGTGCCAGCTCTGATGAAAAAAAGAAAAGAGAAAAAGCCCCAATAGCATTAAAAATGTGAGTGCTTTCCCAATAGCACAGCCCCCCTTCCTTCTGGAATCTGCTGCAGCTGAAGGAAACAGAATCACAGAATTGGGAAATGATTTAGGTCAGAAGGGACCTCAAACACATCCAGTTCCACCCCTGTCATGGGAAGGGACACCTCCCGCTGGATCAGGGGCTCCAAGCCCCATCCAACCTGGCCTTGAACCCCTCCAGGGATGGGGCAGCCACCACTGCTCTGGACAACCTGGGCCAGGGGCTCCTCACCCTCACAGCAAAACATTTCTCCTTAAGATCTCATCTCAACCTCCTCTATTTCAGCTGAAAGCTGTTCCCCCTTGTCCTATCTACCCCTGCACTCCCTGATCCAGACCCCCTCCCCAGTTTTTGCGGAGCCCTTTCAGCACTGGAAGCTGCTCTAAGGTCTCCCCACAGCCTTCTCTCCTCCAGGCTGAAAAATCCTAACTCTCTCAGCCTGTCCTTTCCCTGATCCAGCCCTCGCATCATCTCTCTGGCCTCTTCTGGACTCGCTTTAACAGATCCACGTCCTTCCTGTGCTGAGGACTCCAAGGGCTGGATGCAGGACTCCAGGTGAGAAGCCCCCAGCAAGCACGTCCTCCCTCCAGGGGAAAGGGCATGGAGATGACCCCAAATTTCACAGCAATCCTGAGCCCTATCATCTTTATCAGTGCAAACTGATAATTCCCATTAATGCTTTTCACATCCTTTGGTTTCAGGCCATTTAAAATATGTCAAGATTACTATTTCCACTCAGGAAGGTCTGTATTTTAAGGAGCTATTATTTTAGTTTGTAGGAATCACATTATTGAAAGCAATCCAAGAGCTGGTTCATAGTTAGAAATACACAGCTCAATGCTGCATTTTATTTATTAATGTTTACTGCCATCGATGTCATCAAAAAATACAGATTTTGCAAACATCAACCTGCTTGCAGGAATAAATGTGGCTCATTTGATACTCTGTACTTAAGTGCACAAGGTACTTTTCCTTTGGAAAGAGCCCCGGCAACCTCAGGTCTATAGTTCCCCAGCCTTAAAATAACATCATATGATAAGAGAGAGACCATCAGCTGGATCCAGGCTAATTCAAAATCCTGCTACTGCTGGAACAGCCTCAGCTGCACGTGGCAGACTTCTACCTCCGTGCTAAGCCTTCCTTTATAGCCAAACAAAAGAAATGCCTGTGCTAAAGCGCAGTCCATCTCCTGCTGTATCGCACGTTCCATGCTCCAGAACTGTTTGGTTTCCCCCACTGACCACAGAGGGAACCCAGGGGACTGGGGCAGAAAAGAAGCCTCCCGCAGGGCGCAAGTAAACTTAGCTGAGAAGAATCAGAGGGATGATTTTATTGGAATGTGTCTCAGTCCAATGACCTTTTCTGGACGGGATTCATGTTACTGAACCTCCTGCAAGGGCTACTGTCCCTCGATGAGGAGGCCTTACAGACTGAGCCCAGCAGCCAAGCTGACTCCCAAAGAAAAAGGCTGACTGAGACACTGAACAGACAAGTGGAAAATTACAAAACTAAATTTAACCCACAATGGCTCAGTTCAAAACCTTAAGACAGAGCAGGGGCAGCAGCCTGTAACTCTACTGGCACCTGAGAATCTGTTCCTACACCCTCCCCATCACCACCACATGAGAGCTGCTGACAGCAGGACCGACACACCCGGGCACTCTGCTCACTAACCTTCTGCGCTCCCTGGCTTCCTCAGCCGAGCAGTCCTTTCCTGTAGTGGAGGCAGCACCAGCATTCACAATACCATTAGCAGAGCCGAGTATGGCACGATTTGTGATTACACCTAGGGGGGTGCTAGCAGAGATGCCCTCTGTATTTTTCTCTACAGCAGAATCAGTTTGTTGCCTGAAAGGGGCTCTGAAATAGAGAAGACATAATGGAAAGCAAAGCAAGTGAAATCAACCGCTGACCGAGACCGGCCACTTCAGAGAGCATCGACAGTTCATTCTCCTTGTTCTACACTTGCGGTTTTGTAGCAAACAGCATATGTTAAAATCACTTTTCGAAAACTTGTAGAAGAAAAAGCAGGACGAATTCACAGTCTTCACACCCCTGTTTGTAGAAGCAACGCTTAGAAAATGTACCTGGTGGATAAGCAGAAGGAATGAACTCCAAAGAGTTTGTGCGCTGAACGCCCGAGAGAAGCCCAAGCAAAACATTGTGTCACTAACCGGGTAGCAAGGGGGCAGGACCGACCACTCCAGCCAGTGAAGAAACTAAGGTCACATACAGGCTTTAACTCCCTGCTGGTGCATACACACTACTCAAACTGGCCAATGTAACCATGCTGGGATTTCTTCTCAGAGCTTCTAGCACATTTCCAATCCATAATCCGCTCCAGAATTCAGAACTTCCAACCCAAACGCTGATTTTTTTCCACAGCGTTATCTCCACTGTGAGCCGTTACCTGGTATACTGACGGGCTGATGCAGTAGTGTTCGCACCGAGAGATGTGGGACAGGAAGAGACAGGTTGCCACAAGGTGCCCAATGAGGTAGATGAACCAATGGCAGTGGGTGAGGTAGCTAGAGATGTATTGCGACTGGCTGAAATGTAGGGACTGCTCAGGTCACTACTTCTACCAAATGAAGCACTGTAAAACATCACAAAATCACGTCCTTCAGAGCACAGTAAATATTCAACAGAACATCACCGCAGCTGGGCTCTCAGCTAGAAAGGGAGCAAGTATTACGTCTTAGCAAAACGACTGCAAGGAGATTAGAGTGCAGCGGCACCGCTGCAGGTCGCTCACGCAGGCCAGCGCTAGCAGCACCCTTCTTAGCTAAGCCCAGCTGAGCTTCAGGGAGAGAATAACGGTGTGGAGGTGAATCGGTGAAGATCAGGAAAGGTAAAAACCTACCGCAGTGAAAGCGGCGCACACAGAGCACTCCTGTGAACGGGGAAAGGTAGAAACAATGAGCAAGGAAGAGATTGCTTAAAGCAGGGAAGGAGAGAGTGACATAAGCAGGTCTGGCTGCATCACCTCCTAAGGATGCCCAGGACTTCAAGTTCTAAGAACTTGTTTTCAGTGACTTACAGCTTTGGCAAAGATGATCAGTTCGGGCTTTAATTTTCTTTAAGGCATATTTGGCACAAACTCTGCATTTCTGGAAAACAGCTAGCAAAACTGTCCAACAACTACTCAAGAGTGAGCAAGGAAAATACACATTTTGCCAGTTTTAAACAAAACCCTTACAATCCTTACTTACTGAAAATGAGAAGTGTTGGAGTGCTCAGAGTCTGGAGAAGAGACAGGTCAAAAGGAGAAGGGCTCTCATACAAGGATGTACCCTATTGCTTTATCAGAGAAAAAGCACCTGAAGTGGGATAAGCAGCACACCTCTAAAAACAGACTTGAGGAAATCTGGCCCAAGCTCCTCGTAGCACACAGCCGAGCCCCACACACAGGCTGCCGCTGTCTGCATGGAGCAAGTGAGCACGTAAGGCCTAGGACCCCTATGCCTTTCCCAGTAACTGGTATTACTGGTTGATACTGGTCAGACTGGGTTGTCTGCAGGATCAAAGGCTCGAAAGGCTGCATCTCATCTCCTGCATCCTAACGACTCCCATGGCAGCGCATTTGGACCATGGAGGAAAGTGGCTGCACCAAGAATAAAAGCTGACCTAGAGGAAAAGTAGACCAGGACAAAGAGCTACAGGATTATGGGAAAGCCAGGGACAACAGACTGGACCTGGAAGTTAACAGTGGAGCAAGAATCAGAGAGAGCAGCCCAAGGCTGAAATAAAACTTGCAAAGGGCAGGACAACAGGCAAGGACAGATGACTGGAGGAAGGATCCAGGCCTGCCCACTCAGACACACAGTTTACAACTCAGTTTTATATGACAAGGACCCTGGGCAGCCCAGAACAAGCAGCCAGTTCCGAGACGGTCAACAGAGAAACGGGGGCACCCTGGGAGGGCTTCATGGCAGGGGAGGAACCCTACATCTTGGGCTCTGCAGTTGTTGGCTCCTTCCCATATGCAGGTCACAAGGAAACAAGCTACCGTAACCAGGTAGCGACCTCCCCTGGACCCTAAAGAAAGCTTCCTATGCAAAGGCAGCCGCTGCCTGCAGCACTGGTGAGCAGGGAGTCTTGCTGGAAGCACGTGCCTCCTTTCTGGGCTCCCTGCACTGGAGGAAAAGGCCAAGGGCTGAGATAGGCTGGGAGGAGTAGCTAAGCCTGCTGGTGAGGGAGTGCAGAGCAAGCAGCCATGAAATTGCAGAGATGAGACTGCTGAGAAGATGATGGCAGTGGAGCGTGTGCCAAGGGAAGGAACAAGAGGGGCAGCAAGGGAAAATGTGGTGGCAACCCTGGGGGGAGCAGGGTTGAGGTGGCACCATCCTAGGAGACCCCAAGGCAGAGAGGCTGGGGCACGAGGGGTGCCTGCAGAGAAGAAAACAAACTCGATCAGGAAGGGAGGACACGGGAGGGTTGTTGAGTAAGACTTGACAAGGACTGTGTTTAGGAAGGGAAAGGTAATGGCTGAAAAGGGGAGGTAAGAGGGTAGAAGCAGCATCCAATGTCTGACAGAGAAGTCGGGGAGCCAAAAGGGGAAGGAGAAGGAACAGAGGAAAAGAGCACAGTGATGGTGTCGTGACAACTGTGACATGCACATGCCCTGGGTCAGAGAAATGTGGTGCTGGGGCATCATGCACAGACTCCTGCTCACGAGAGACCCCAGGCACTGCCAGCTCTAAGAAAAGCACCTCTCCACCCTGTCCCCTTGCATGGTGGCACTGCGCAAGGTGAGGGGGACTCTAAGGCACTGACTCAATTGTTCACATTGAAATGAACACGACCAGAAAAGGGAAAGGTTAGCCGGGGAATCTTGTTATTTAACAGCTTTGTTCATAAGAATGTGCGGAAAGGAGGATTATAAATTTATGCTAAAGAATTCAACCTAGGAAAGAAAAAAGAAATAAAAAAGACATTGACACGTGGCTACTCATTCTCTAACATAATCACCACAACGCAAGCATCGGGGAATGAGCGATGAGATGGAAAGCAACATTCCAAACTGATAAAAAGAAATACCTCTGCAAACAGCTAAGGCAAGCAGAATTCGAAATGTTAAAAGCCTTCAAAACCTTAAAAAGCTTCCACATATGCTAATAAAAAAGATCTGCACAAAACACACAGCTGTTTTTATAATACACTCCCACAGGGTTCTGCAGAGATCAAAATAGGATTCAGTTACAGAAGCCACAGTGGTGGCCATTAAGGACAATGGTTAAGTTTAGCCCTTGGCTCCTAAAATCAGGATTGCTGGAAGCAGGAGAGTGTGGGAGGTAGACGATTGCTCTTAAAAGTTATCCTAGCATCTGCAACCAGTTGCTGTCAGAAAAGGAGTCTGCACAGCCTGGACTGTTGGCCTGACTCACCGTGATGGTTCTTACATGAACAACACCAGTCAGAAGGTGTTTGTGCAAATGTGTAAAATGAAATAGATACCAAAACGTGATTTCATTTTGGCATGTGAGATCCCTTCCTGTGAGGCATCTCTCACGGCCAATATCTAAGGAAGCATCCTGACTTAATTCAATCTGCTCTGCTGGTTTCCCTCCAAAGCCTTTAACACAGGAGACGTGACCTGGCTCTCTGACGGCCGATTCACATGGAACTGCCGAGCAGGCTGGCAGGACAGGGCTCTGTGGATTTAGGGGCGAAGGGCACACCCACAGAGAACGCAGAGTGAATGAATGACAGGGACTGCCACTACAGAGAGCGCTCTGGCATTTGCTGCAACTAAAGCTGAAGCCCATTTGAAACTTTGCTGCATGCGATTTTGTCCCCTTTTAGAAGAAAAGCCATTTTCAACATCTTAAGATGTGGTTTACTCCCTGTTTGGGATTCTTTAAGCACTTCTCAGGAGGCTGAGGGGAGACCTCATTGCTCTCTCCAACTCCCTGAAAGGAGGTTGTGGAGAGGAGGGAGCTGGGCTCTTCTCCCAAGGGACAGGACTAGAGAGAATGGCCTCAAGCTCCACCAGGGGAGGTTCAGGCTCGACATAAGGAAAAAATTCTTCACTGAAAGGGTCGTTAGGCAGTGGCAGAGGCTGCCCAGGGAGGTGGTTGACTCGCCTTCCCTGGAGGTGTTTAAGGGACAGGTGGATGAGGTGGTGAGGGACATGGTTTAGTGTTTGATAGGAATGGTTTGACTTGATGATCTGGTGGGTCTCTTCCAACCTGTTGATTCTATGATTCTAGAACATGCTGAAGTTCTCTTTACAGAGATTAGCTAGATGCTGAGGTAAAGGAGAAATGCAGATACAGAGGTTTTCCTCTCAGTAACATCCAAGCATGTCGTGTTCACTTGAATTCTTCCTCTTTCTGAATGAGCTTTTAGCTTTTGGAGTTGTGTTCAGAGTTTTGTTAATACTTGGAAGTGACAAAGAGCTCAGCCTTTAACAGGCAACCAGGATCCCTTCCTCATCTTAGAGCCTGATGCACAAGGCTGGGGAAATAAGAGGTTCAATACAATTATATTTAATTTCTCTGTGCTCTTTATAGAAAACCATACGGGACAGAAGTCAAATTGATCATGATTTTACTATTTGTGCACACAATGCAAACCCATTGATCTCTTTATTCCTGCCTGGCAAAGCCATTCTCTGTAACTGCCTGTAAACCAACTCTCTCCTACAAAAGGCCAGAATTCAGCCTCTGTGACAAGAAATTGCTACTAGTGACATACAAATGCAGGTAAAACCTTCACTGGTTTCTGTACAGTTGCACCAAGGGAATACAGAACAATTATGTGAGTGCAATATTGAACCTGGTTCAGGATTAGCTGAGATAAACAGGCAGCATTTGCAACATTTTAGACAGTCATGTCAGTGGTGTTGGTGTCGGGGCTGTCTCTCAGCTGAGGGAGCAGCAAGGCCTGCCAGCAGCAAGGGGCCCAAGTTTTCCAATGTAATAATCTGCAACCTGTTGGATTGCCTTTAGAGAGAGACGAGTTACGGAGGCTGACCTGTCATCATGTCCCAGGATAGATGTGATGTCACTGGAATGGATCAGCAGACCAAACACCTACTGCTCAAAGTGGCATCTGTTTCACCTCCTGTGGGAACGGGTCTGTATGTGCTCAGCAACTGGACAGACATCCTCGAGCACAGCTTTACCTCTGCCGGTGTTAGTACTAGAACACAAACCATCCACCTCTTCCCAGGTATCTCAAGCAATTGTTCCATCTTCAGGACAGTTATTGAGTTCAGGGTTTAGAATGTGGAAAGACAATCTGAAACCTTGAAATATTTCTGTCTTTTCCTTCAAGTACAGATCAATTGGCTTTGCAGTGTGACAGGTTTAAATGCACTGGTTTGATGATTTCCAGTATCAGCTGAAACAAAGATGAGGTGATGGAGCTGTACTCTGTGCAAAGGGTTGATCCTTCTCCTCACAACTGGGATCGAAACTCAGTAATGTATTATTTGCCTTAAGAGAGCAGGGAATTCATTCCCCTCACCCAGAGAGAGACAGGACCTGGTACTTCAAGGAAACTAAGCCTCTGACTTCCAATGTGGTAAGAGATTAAATAAGTTATGCACACGGTTGCTTTCCTGATTCTGCTTGGCTGTTTATCAGCAATCGGCCTCTAAAATGTCATGTACACTGTGCAGAAACTGCTTCCTTACTGCCACGAGAACACAGCCAGACATCAGTCTCACTCCTTAGCAAGTGCTGTAAGTCATGCACAAGAAATCATGCTGCTTTTCTGATAATGCCATAAACATGGATTAATACAAACAAAAATCAGAGATAAGCTACAACTTACCTGTCAATAGCCATTTGAACAACACTTTCAGACTGTAATTACTTTACTCTCTTTTTATGATCAACTTTTGTTTTACTCTCTAGCCATAATACTAGCATAAAACTGAGAAAGCACTTTATATTTGAATTATGTGAAGAAGAATATTTAAATTCAGTTCAGCAAATTTACAGACGAACAAAAATGATGGCCTTTTAAACACTATTTAGCAAACAACCGCCAGTAAATCTTTATTTTAATTCCCTGCTCTGACAGAAAAGTGTCCCAAGGGCAGTTACCCGGATGCAGTAAGCAGCAAGCAGAAGTCTGAAGTTTGTGAGGCATGTTAGAAGTAGAGCTGGCTGCTGAGGAATCCGTGTAAGACAGAATCGGACGTACCTTTTCAAGTAGGTAGATACATAGGTAGTAGGTGCACCAGAATGGGGAGCTTCATTTCCCTTTGATTCATCCCTCCACGGCTGCCGAGTGTACGAGCCGCTCCGCACGAGGTTAACAGCCGATTCTCTAGCGCAGGGGAAAGCACAAGGTTTCTTTAGAACAACTTCCAGAGTCTGCTTTTGCCTCCAAAATCACAACCAAATCTTGCCCTAGGGACACAGGTGACACAACTCACTGAAACACCTCTGCTAGCCTTGACAGCAGTCTCTGTTCTTGCCACCTGTATTGCTTAAGCATCACCTGCTAGGGTAGGTTCAGATTGGACATCAGGGAAAATACCTTCACCAAAAGGGCTCTCAGGCAGTGTCAGAGACTGCACAGGGAGGTGGTGGAGTCCTCATCCCTGGAGGGGTTTAAATGACAGGTGAATGAGGTGCTCAGGGCTATGATCTAGTAGTGAACAGGTATGGTTGGGCTTGATCTCAAAGGTCTTTTCCAACCTAGGGATTCTGTGATGATCATCAGAAGATGTAGAGTTTTCCATAAAGAACCACAAGATCCTTTTTAGTCAGAAAACTTGCAACTCAAATTTGGATTGTCCATAGAAGTGTTTTAACCTGTTAAATAATGTAACTTGATATTCTCTCTGTTGTCTTGTATCAAATGACATTGCACAAACAGACAGATATTGCAGGACAAGAGTTTTTATTCCCCGAGGTACCCAGGCAACAACTGTAAAGCAACTCAGTATGGTAAATTCTCTGCTATCCTTAGCAGCAGAAAGAAATGAACCTGGCCTTCAGTAAAGCCTTTGACACAGCATTTGGCTTAGGAAACTGTCACCTCTGGCCTGGACAGGTGCACACTTTCCTGGCGGAAAACTCGTTGGCTGGAGGGCCCAGAGAGGGAAATGGAGTTAACTCCAGCTGAAGGCCAGTGACAAGTCGAGTCCCCAGGGCTCAGTGTTGGGTCCAACCCTGTTCAATGGTTGGACTCGATGATCCAGTGGGTCTTTTCCAACCTAGTGATTCTATGGTTCTATGAAATATTTGGGAAAATTTAAGACTACTTGACAATTTATCAGTAAGTTACCAGTAGCCCTATTTATCACACTTATCTAAAAGCAGGTCTTCTTTTCCCACACGCTTTGGCAGTGTGTTCTGTTCTTTCTAGTCTTGGACAGGACCTCAAGCTTGTAACACAACCCAACCCATCCACTCGCCAGCCTGCGATTATTTTTCACTTTTCAATTGCCACATCCATGCTGCTGTCCCTCCAGAAACCTGTGGGTTCCAGGAAGTGAAATTCAGCTGTTTAGAAGTGAAAGGCTATTGGGGAAAATCTGTCCTACCCAGTACAGCCGAGCACCATCTGTTCCTGCAGGCCAGCTCTCCTCATCCTTACTGTACCAGGCCCAGGGCACTTATCAGCAGGCAGTTGGACAGGCTGCTCAGCGTGAGCCAAACTGCTCAAGCTTATCAGGCATTTAAACACAAACTGTCTGCTGAGCTCCACATCACTGTGACTGGTTGAGATTAAGCAAGAACTCAGCAGGAAGGTTCCAGCAAGAGATCAGCAAAGAATCTGAAACTGTGCTGAAATTCTCTCAGGGTGGTCATTGGCCATGACTTCTTCACAACAGTTACAGCTCACAATGACTCCTCTGTATGTGCCTTTCTTTGCTACTGTGGAAGAGGCTGGAAATGAGGCTAAGATCCAAATTTCCTCCCTCTAGCATGAACTGTGAAGAATCTGTTTAGAGAGATTGGGACCTCAACTTTAGCTTCAGGTACCAGATATTGATCTTATTTAGAGGGTGGTTCTGTCCAGGGGCAGCTGCACACACTGACCATAAAATCAGCCCCTGCAACAGAAACAGTTCCACACAATAGGAAGTTCACAAACTCAAGTGAACCAAAAATCGAGAGATATGTGAACATGGGGCCTGAAGGTGACAGTAGAGCAAGGGACACAAGTGCAGGTCCCAGCTACGAAATGAGGGATTTGCATATAAAAGGAACAAGAATGTATAGATCTGACTTCCTGGAAGGAGACTCTGTGTGTATGAACAGGGCAAGACAAACCAGCCCACTGTCCTGCTCCCCTACATGAAAAGCAGCCTTCCAGAACTTTTACAGAGCAGAGACTGCTCTTGATATAATTCCTGTGTACTTGGAACTGCTGAGAAAACACAGGAAGCATGAATATGGACAAAAGCTATTTCAGAGGAATCAACTAAGTACATGATCAGCATTTGCTTTAGATGTGGCAAGTTTAACAAGGCCAAATGGCAGGTCCTGCACTTGGGGCACAAACCTGAGCAGCTACAGACTAGGAGAAGTCTGGCTGGAAACTGCCTGGAGGAGAAGGACCTGGGGGTGTTGGTTGACAGCAACTGAACATGAGCAGTTGCCCAGGTGGCCAAGAAGGCCAACGGCATCTTGGTCTGTATCAGAAATGGTGTGACCAGCAGGTCCAGGGAGGTTATTCTCCCTCTGTACTCAGCACCGTTGAGACCAAACCTTGAATCCTGTGTTCAGTTCTGGGCCCCTCAGCACAAGAAGGATGTTGAGGCTCTGGAGCAAGTCCAGAGAAGAGCAACGAAGCTGGTAAAGGCCTGATGAGGAATGGCTGAGAGAGCTGGGGGTGTTTATCCTGGAGAAGAGGAGGCTGAGGGGAGACATCATTGCTCTCTGCAACTCCCTGAAAGGAGGTTGTGGAGAGGAGGGAGCTGGGCTCTTCTCCCAAGTGACATGGGACAGGACGAGAGGGAATGTCCTCAAGCTCTACCAGGGGAGGTTCAGGCTTGACATCAGGAAAAAATTTTTCATGGAGAGGGTCATTGGGCATTGGAACAGGCTGCCCAGGGAGGGAGTTGAGTCACCTTCCCTGGAGGGTTTTAAGGTGTGGTTAGATGAGGTGCTGAGGGACATGGTTTAGTGTTTGATAGGAATGGTTAGACTCGATCCAGAGGGTCCTTTCCAACCTAGTGATTCTATGATTCTAGGATAACTACAGGCCAGCAGCTGAGCATTACGTTTAGTCACTCACCTGTTTTCTTTTTCTTCTATGTCGCTCGTACTGCTTAGTCTTCTGGGGGCTATTGTGGCAAGGTAGCTCCTGTTGTCTTTATCCTGGTGACGCAAAAGAAGTAATTCAGCTGTAAATCTGTTACAGTTCCACCATGTTCAGTGACAACTAAATTCATGCTCAAATTCCTTTAACTAAGAAAGCATTCTCCTGTCTGGGGAAACTGGGTTAAGGCATTTGCCTGGGCAGCAGAAACAGCACTGCAAATGATTTTCTGAGGAGCACACTAGGAAACAAAAGCAGCTTCTGCCTAGATCCTCCCATAAATCAGAGAATCATATAGCCACACAGTGGTTTGAGTTGGAAGGGACCTTTAAAGGCCACACAGTCCAACCTCCCTGCCATAAACAAGGTCATCTTCAGCTCAGTCAGGTTGCTCAGCGCCCCTGATCAGGTCCAACCTGACCATGAACGTTTCCAGGGACAGGGTATGTACCCACGGGCAGCAAAGTTACTGCTATTCAATACGTGTGATGGGATCCACAAATGCAGCTGGTGGATACAGGTGGAACCCATACAGATGACAGCGAAGGAGAATTTCCACTGCAGGTGTGTGCTACTGCCTAGGTTAGATACTGCTCGGTAAAGAATCACAGAACCACAGAATAGTTTGGGTTAGAAGGGACCTTAAAGAACATCCAGTTCCAACCCCCATCCCATGGGCAGGGACACCTCCAACTGGATCAGGCTGCCCAAGGCCCCATCCAATCTGGCCCTGAACACCTCCAGGGATGGGTCAGCCACAACTTCCCTGGGCAACCTGATCCTGTGTCTTATCACTCTCATGGTGAAGAAATTCTTCCTAATGTCTAATCTAAATCTGCCCTTCTCCAGTTGATATCTGTTCCCCTCCATCCAATCACCACAAGCCTTCAAGAATAGTCCCTTCCCAGCTTTCCTGTAGGTTGTGCCAGACTAGGACAGCCCTTGGTCACTGACAGTCCACTTCAGACCTTCTCCAGGTCTGCAAGAATAACTGACAGGATGGGAAGAAATTTCAAAAGAAAAAAACCAGGAAAAAATGAAAGAGACCTAAGTTTGTTATGGATAGAAAACCCAGCAATGAGTCAAAACAAAAGTGAAAGGGTCTTAAGCCTGTGAGGTAAAGTATGTTCAACTGGGATGCACTGAAACATCTTTGCTAAAAGCCAAACCTTTTCTTTGTTGTCTAGTAACGCAGAAATCCGAGGACTTGACGAAGAACGATAGATGGAAGAAGTCTTATCTCTCTGTGCCTCACGTGTAGCAGCGACTTCACTCAACATGTTGTGGCTGCCAGTCTTGCGCAGTCCCAGCCGCCATGACGAAGGTGACTCATCCTTCTGCTCATCCGACTTGCTGAGCCAACTGAACTGTGGAGGAGAAAAAGGGACATTTGGAAATAGGAAGAGCAGTGCAAGGCACAATCTAAGTGCTGAAACTGTTTCAACAAGCCCCAGTTTTTGCTGGGCTACGCTTATACACGGAAGATGGATTTGATTTCCTACTTAGCTTTAATTACAGGACACAGTTCAAGGTGAACTCACAGGGATGCAAACTGTTCCAGTGCCCTCATCCCCAAGGACAGACAATGAAAGAGATCTTGTGCTGCTGTGCACCTCCCTTCACCTACAATGTGCTTTCCTTCAACTTTGCAGAAAGAATATGACAAACAATGTAGCCCTTCTTGGCACCCATTTAGGAAGGGGGAATTAATCAGTAAAGGCATAAAAAGCAATCAACTCGGGACTGGCTGCAAATAGAACACTGACACAAATCACATTGGAGACAGTCTGGGAGAAGCCATTAAGATCATCAGGGCGCCGGAGCTCACAACACATAAAGGGTGAGGCTGAGGAAACTTGGCTTGTTTAGCGTGGAAAAGAAACAGCAAAGAGAGGATTTAAATGCTCTGCTGCTTTGGGGTGGGGTTTACAGAAGAAAGAGAAACAGACTTCTTCTCAACTGTCTATAGTGAAAGGACAAGGAGGAACTGACAAACTCCAGCATGGAAAATTCCAGTGGCCATGGAGGACGACACACTCAGAATAATGCTGGACTGCAACAGGGAGCAAGAGAGTTAGGACATCTCCATCCTCAGAGGCTTTGTACTCATCTGAGCTTGGTGGGTCAAAGCAACATGACTAGGGCTTAAAGTTGGCTCTGCTTTGAGCAAGAACTTGGACTACAGGCTTGCAGAGGCCTGTTCTAGTTTAAATGCCACTGTGGTCAGTTAACTGCATATTCTTATAGACAATACAGAGTGGACCTTCATGTTTTTTGTTACATGAGGCAGTCCTGAAAAGCATAAATTATTCCTCAAACAAATAACTGTTGAATATACAACTTTAGTTATTGTCATCAAATCATACAGAAGGATGCCTGCTGCCATTCAAGAGCGGAGCCTGGAGACCACAAGAGAGAATTCTACAAATAAAGAGGCTCAACACCGAATTGTGTAGGAAATAAAGACAAACAATACACTAGGAGTTATTGGAAGAGAACAGAATATGGAACACAATACCATTACGCCTCTGTGTTGCTGCAGATACAACTGTTTTTTGGAATCATGCACAGCTCAGCTTCACAGCATAAAAGCTGCGAAGAAGAAGGGGAAGAGATTCAGAGAAAAAGCAACAAGAATTAGTAGAGCAAGGAACTTTTTGTATGAAGAGTGATTCAGTAGATGAGGAGTCTCCAGGTTGAGATATGACCAAGGCACACAAACCCTTCAGCCGGCACACAAAGGGTGAATAAGGAAGTCCACTGGGAGCCACAGAATACAAAACCCACCAGAGGATCAGCAAGTCCCTGCCACGTATATTGCTAGAATGTGGGAGAGAAGTCCCGTTAGATCCTGTCCTCTCTAGTATCTGTTGATGGTCGCTGTCAGGGGCAGGATACTGGGGCAGACATGGCTTTCAGAAAAAGCTGATAGAAGCGTTATTATATCATATTCTACAGAACACAAACCATCTGACATTATCCAGAATAAACGAAGCTACTGTGGAGCTGTGCCCTCAAACTCATTGACTCGAGACTGCGAAGATAAAACAATCACTGCAGTATTTTAGCTGTGTTTCTTAACTGATGTCTTTCAACGCAGAAATTCTTCTGTACTCTCCTAATTCTAGCACTTCCAGTCTCCAGAGCTACACGGTTTTAATGCTTTAATGTAGTTCTAACACTTCCCTCAGAGAAAGCTGAAATCCACAGTAAAAGACACCTTCTGTAATTTCCGAACATAGGAACAGCACATATTATAACTCTGCAAATGGAGGACAACACAAGCACTCACATTTTCCCATATAAAATCCAATCTAAGATATAGAAGATCAAAAGTATGTAAGACAGAGTAAAGTAGCTGATCTTAAGTGACTGAGATCAAATTAGTAACTGCTTTGCATGCAGAACCACTTCTATACCCTAACGCCCTTATTCTGGGTTAAACAGCTCAAATGAGTGAGGACAATACTCCACAGCTGGGAAAAGGTTAACAGAAGAGCTCACACTTCCCAGTATCCTTCTGCCTTTAATACTTCCCCTGCTAAATCGGCCCAAGTTGAACAAAGCCCAGAGGAGCTCTATTTCATGGGATCTAAATGAGAAGTTAGACAAAACAGCAGGCTGAAAATAAGGAATTGTGACTAAGCAAGGAGCATTTACACATTTACATCTAACATACACCTAGTGCTTCAGGAGCTGGTAGGGTACCTGGTTTGTAGAGCTCTTCTCCATATCCTGGTGCAAAACCAAACCAGAAGGACAAGATACCAGACTTAGCAGAGCACAGAGTCTCCTGGTGCCATCTAGCTGAGTGACGTGAGAGCTGGCGAATCCAGGTAAGATTGCAGGAACTCTGCTTCACCTTTAAAAAGCTTTTGTAGTCCAGCTAGCAAACCTTACCCTCTGTGCTTATTGGGCAGTAACATTGCGCCACTGAATCAACTGAGTTTGGCAAGTTCAGTGGCACTTGAGCTGATTGGTGCCAAATTCACTGCTGATAACATCATCAGGGAGCAGCTTTGGTGAAAGATCTGCTGGTAAGAGATCAGCATCAACTACCTCAGAACTGACAGCGACAATAAGCGCTTGTGGTAAGGAGGGTTCTTCCTGTGAACAGCACAATTTGCTTCAGAGGGTAAAAGATTTAAGAGGAACCTTATTGTACAAACACCTCCCTTTGTGCCAGTCCCATATTATTGTTAACACAGCATCTTATTAAAATTCCATACTAATATGATTTTCTAGGTGACCGTCTTACAACCACTCTGAAAATCAGTTTTAGAGTGTTTACGTCCCAGAAAAACCTACAGCTTTCAAGCTCTGTTGGAGTCCCCATTGATTCCAAATTCACTTACTCTTCTGGCAGATGCAGTGAAGGAGTTGGACTCAGGTGGTGGAATTTGCTCAGTGATGCTAGGCCTGGTTTCGTGGCTGGAGTGGTTGGCAAAGGGCTCTTCCTTCCTTTCTACAATTTTAAACAAGAAGAGAAACCAAACGTTTCAGTATTGCACCTCCAAGGCCCTTCCTAACAAGCACAGCGTGAGCTAAGCATTAAGTCAGAGCTGCTGTGACCCTCAGTGCCCCTCGGACCATAAAGATGATGGCAACGCCAAGGTTACCCAGGGCTTTCTGCAAGGAGGCTTGCCTCTTCCTCAAAGACACGATGGCTTTCCAGTCAAAGCTTTGGATCCTCATCCCCACAGACAAGCAAAATCTTTGCAGGAAGCCCTTAAAGGAGGACAAACAGATTTGTTGTTGATTCACAAATCTAGTTCCTCTCAGGGCTCGTTCCTCCCTTGTAACCCTTCAGAACTGGAGCAGGACATGAGTGTACATCCTAGTCGGGACTCTGAGTGGAGCTGCGAGGGGTTCATCGCACCGTCCAGCTGCCTTTGCTTATGCTGATGGGCAGAATTTCTGGTCTTCTACAGCAAAGTCCATTTTTCTACACAAAGGCAGGACTGATTCTAAACAAAGACTTTTACCAGGGCTCAAAGCGAGTTAAGCAAATGCTGTCACAGCTCACAGCCAGCTCCCTGCTTGTGAGACAAGTGCGATTGGCCGGTGCAAACATTTAGTTTGTGTCTATGCACCATGCTTGGCAGCAGAACTTCCACCAGGCAATACTGGGGAGAGTGGGCAGAGGCAGCGTCTCAGGCAACAGGTTCAGTCGGCAGGAGTGCACGGGGCTGAGACAGACTTTACCAAACAGCCACACACGGGGCTCCTGAGCAACGATGGACCCACACCAACAGCTCCGAGGGCCTCACACAGTCAGGGCTTTGAAAAAACACAGTCATTTTAAGTATAACCCCCCCCAAGTAGTACTGGAAAATGAGGGATGAGCAGTGAATAAAGATCTTCTATTACATATAAAAAGCAGTTTGGTACAGAGCATCCGTGAGGATGGCACCAGGGAGCGAGAAGATCAATCTTTCTGAAATGAACATTCTCACTCCTAGGAAACAGGATTCAAAGGACAGGAAAACAGAACAGACCAAGTCAAGAGAAACATTTAAAAATGATAAGCAGTTAGCATGACTGACAGATCAAGGATTAAAGAGACAGAGATCATATAATCATAGAATCACCAGGTTGGAAGAGACCTACCAGATCACTGAGTCCAACCATTCCCACAAATCTCTAACCCATGTCCCTCAGCACCCTGTTCACCTGTCCCTTAATCCCCTCCAGGGAAGGTGAATCAACCCCCTCCCTGGGCAGCCTCTGACAGTGCCCAATGATCCTTTCTGGGAAAAACTTCCTCCTAATCTCCAGCCTAAATCTCCCCTGGCGGAGCTTGAGGCCATTCCCTCTCATCCTGTCCCCTGTCCCTTGGGAGAAGAGCCCAGCTCCCTCCTCTCCACAACCTCCTTTCAGGTAGTTGTAGAGAGCAATGAGGTCTCCCTTCAGCCTCCTCTTCTCCAGGATAAACACCCCCAGCTCTCTCAGCCATTCCTCATCAGGCCTGTTCTCCAGCCCCTTCACCAGCTTTGTTGCTCTTCTCTGGACTCGCTCCCCTAGGAAGGTCTGCATGATCCTGAAGTCTCAGCCATCTTTCCCTCTCTTCGTACTATCTCAGAACTTCCACAGTCGCCTAAATAAAGCATTTCATCTCCTGAGCCTGGCACTTTCACATTGCTCTTTTAGGAAGGGCAGTGGACCTGTCGATCCTGGCAGGCCTGACCTGGCGTTCAGCAGCCCATGGAAATGCAGGCAGACAAAGAAATGACATGTTTGCTGTGTGCTGATTTCTGGAGAGAAGCATGTGAATCACCGGAGACTCCTCAACATCGCAGGAAGAGAAGAGCCCTAACCTTGCTGCCAGCAGGCTCTGCAGGCTGGGCCAGGTGGTGAGTGGCTGCCTGTCCTGGAAGATCACAGCACAGAGCTCAGCTTTAAGGTCAAGCCTAATTACAAGGGCTCAAGTGTAAGTGGTACTGACAGGTTGGAAAGAATCGTAACGGTGAGCAACGTGACCACAAGGAGCCAATTGCAGGAGGACAGGCTGAGAACCTTGTACTGGTGGCGTGAGAGACTGCACGACCACAGGCATCACTGTCTGGAGGGGATGATCCCACCTCTGAATGCACTGAAATTTCAGCAAGAAACATTATGAATTTCAGTCAAGAGACACAAATCAGGAATAGCTCAACCTTCTCAAAATAAATTTGGTGAGACTGAAAATTCAGTTCTCTGATTTTGCACTATCGCAATTTTTCTTAGGGGTTTTCTGGGGATGTCTTTTCTTGATTTTTTTTTTCTAAGCATTGAAAGCATCCTTTGCCTGCTTTAACTCACAATAATTACCTCCTGTAATAGTTACCAGCACAGATAGTGACCACAGAATGTTCTACTCATCTTTCTATGATTTCTAAATCCAACCCAATGCGAAGCTGTTACTTGTCCTCAAGAAGAATAAAATGCCATCGCTGCACAAAAGCAGCTGCTTTTGTTTGAAAGGACACGGATTTCTTACATACTGTAAAGACACAAGGTACTGAGACATCGCAACAATTTCACTGCTCACTTCTTCATATTTCTTCTCTTCCCACAGGCTCTGCAAATTCCACAAATTCATGGCAACATGAGACCCTTCCAAACACACCTCAAAATAAATTCCTGTATGACTGCCAGCTGTTACCTGTGCTCTTACACACAGTTACCAACAGAGTTAAATTTTTTTTGATTTAAAAAGATGACTCATAATAATATTTTGGCTATTCTTCTCCTTTCATCTGGACTTTGCACGCTCTGGGACCACAGTCATCTTCTCTCCATCCAGCAGTGCTTAGAATTGCAAAGCTATGCAAATAGTAAATCTCAGAAGCAAATGAGGAAGAATAAAGAAATAATTTCCATGTTTTCAAAAATCTGTCTCCTGCATCCATCCAAGCGTTTCAAATGTCTAGCAGATAATAAAGCATAATTGTTCTTAAGAATGTGCTTGAAACTGCTAATATTGTGACACGTATAATTTTCTAAGAAAAGCTATTTTCATCCCTCCTTCTCTTTGGAGCCCTTCTATACTGTGGGCTGGAGTTGTTATCTCATAGCCTGGCTTTAAGAAGAGCACTGAAAATGTGCAGCCCTTTGACAGCTGCAACAACTGACAACTACATCTACATCCATCTGACAAGTTCACCTTCATTTTATTGGAGACTTGAAAAGTTTACAAGGTTAGGGTTCAGCTCTGATTGAAATTTCTCTCTGAAACAGGCTGGATCCATGGGCTGAGACCAATGGGATGAGGTTTAACAAGGCCAAATGGCAGATCCGGCACTTGGGGCACAACAACCCTATACAGAGCTATAGAGTAGGAGAAGTCTGTCTAGAAAGCTGCCTGGAGGAGAAGGACCTGGGGGTGTTGGTTGACAGCGACTGAACATGAGCCAGCAGTGTGCCCAGCAGTGGCCAAGAAGGCCAATGGTATCCTGCCTTGCATCAGAAACAGTGTGACCAGTAGGGCCAGGGAGGTTCTTCTCCCTCTGGACTCAGCACTGCTGAGACCAAACCTCAAATCCTGTGTTCAGTTCTGGGCCCTCACCATAAGAAGGATATTTAGGCTCTGGAGCAAGTCCAGAGAAGAGCAACAAAGCTGGGGAAGGGTCTGGAGAACAGGCCTGATGAGGAACGGCTGAGAGAGCTGGGGGTGTTTATCCTGGAGAAGAGGAGGCTGAGGGGAGACCTCATTGCTCTCTGCAACTCCCTGAAAGGAGGTTGTGGAGAGGAGGGAGCTGGGCTCTTCTCCCAAGGGACAGGGCGAGAGGGAATGGCCTCAAGCTCCACCAGGGGAGATTTAGTCTGGACATCAGGAGGAAGTTTTTCACGTAAGGGGTCATTGGGCACTGGGACAGGCTGCCCAGGGAGGGGGTTGAATCACCTTCCCTGGAGGTGTTTAAGGGACGGGTGGACGAGGTGCTGAGGGACATGGGTTAGAGACTGATGGTAACGGTTGGACTCGATGATCCACTGGGTCTCTTCCAACCTGGTTGGTCTATGATCGAGCTGAGCCATGTCTCACTGTGACAGGTCAGAACATATTCTCTAGCCCTCTCTTTTCTCCCCATCCCACTTGTGGTTCCTGAGCTCTACAGTCAGTCTCAGGTTGGTTTTTTTCTGTTGGACCCTGTGCATTAGTACAATGCACTTTGTTCTGTGAATTATCTCAACAGAAAGACTGTTTTGGCTTTATACAAAATTTAAAGTTGAGTGGCTGTAGTATTTTCCTTGCTGAAGGACCTTATGCTGTTCCGGAATTGTTAGCTATCACAGAATCATAGAATCACCAGGTTGGAAGAGACCCATCAGATCATCGAGTCCTATCAAACACTAAACCATGTCCCTCAGCACCTCGTCCACCCGTGCCTTAAGTACCTCCAGGGAAGGTGAATCAACCCCCTCCCTGGGCAGCCTGTTCCACTGCCCAATGACCCTTTCTGGGAAAAACTTTTTCCTAATGTCCAGCCTAAATCTCCCCTGATGGAGCTTGAGGCCATTCCTTCTCGTCCTGTCCCCTGTCCCTTGGGAGAAGAGCCCAGCTCCCTCCTCTCCACAACCTCCTTTCAGGTAGTGGTAGAGAGCAAACAGGTCTCCCCTCAGCCTCCTCTTCTTGTAGCTCTACATGTGTTAGAGGTGTTCTGGTCAAGCTCCTACTGTGTTTAGCAGAGCTGGCACTGTGCCAGCCTGCTCCCTAGTAAACCCCTGATTTGTGGAGCAAATACATGACTTCTGCTGCCTGCCTGCTTCCACCACTGACTTCCCCACTACATTTGATTAATATAAAAGCCAATGGATTATTTCACCATGTTACTGTCATACCCAAATAGCTCTCGTAGGTACCAGCTCTGCAAAGAGCAGCCAGGATAAATATCATTCCTTAAATGTGACAACCCAAACAAGGACACTAGGGGGTCATCCCTCTGTAATGACACAGGACAGCTTCAGCCCCACATTCCACTTCCCTCCTCCAAACACAAACTTCTTACATATCCTAAAGTTTTTCTACCACTTTGCAGTAACTGAAAGATTCATCATGGAATTGGCCGACAAGAAAGAACCTACTGTTTAAGGACACTCTATGAACACTGTGTAACCTTAAGTTCAAGTGAGCTGGAAGTAGAAACTAAAATATTACTCACAGCTCTTTTTTTGGAAAAATTATGCTGACCTGGGAGTCAGTGCTTACATCCACTTTTTCAGAACACTTGCTCCAAAGGTCTCTGTATTCCATACATACACAGTGGACATAAGACCACCAGGATGTCTTTAACAACTAAGCAGAAACCCCCCCTCAAAGCAGTTCTCAAACTCATCTCCTAAGGTCATTGGGCTACTTATTAAACCTAAGACTGTTCTGAGTCTTACCTGACTCTTTTTCAGCATCTGATTCAGAAACTTCATCTTCTTCAGCTTCTTCCTCTTCTTCCGAACTAGAACTGCTGGAATCCTTGTTCTCCTCCTCCATTTCCATGGACTTCAACGTGTCTTCCTCATAGAGAATCTTCTCTTTGCTGCAAGACACAGAATCTTTAAGGACTAACAGGAAAGTAAGTTATTTCTGAGTTCTGCTTCTCAGGAACACATAGACATCATTTGCTATAAACAGGACAAACAAAAGGACAAAATATTCATCTACAAACTCAAGATCCCAGCACTTCCAGCATTGCCCATTTGCTATGGATTCCAATGCCAGTCTCACATTTCCTAAATTCGCAAGCGTTTCTCAATCCAAACCCATGTCATCTCCCTTCTCCCAATGCAACACAAGCCACCAGCTGGGCTGTACCGCTCCAAGTAATGGCAAAGGAGCAGTTCTCAGCCCAAAGGTCAAATAAATCCTCAGCAAGAGCAGAAGCTGGAGGATGAAGCACCAGCCCAGCTCCCTCTTCTGCCATTCAGTTACAATTGTATTTGAGAGAGCTCAAAAGTACAAGAAGCCATGAAATGAAGACGAACAGCAGTGAACTATTTTAGACCAGCTGAGGCCAGCTGACTGCTAACAGATGAAGCTGCTCTCCCATTACTCTCTCTGCAGCTTCTTTTAACAGGGAGGAAAGAGACGTACTTGGTGAAGAGTCTGCTTTGAGGCTTGCCGTTCATGTCAGCTTCAATTAGCTTATTCCTCGTCTCCTTCTCACTTCGCAACTGTCAACAAGTGCAAGAAGATTGGAGAAAAAAAATGAAAAGAGACATCTTAACAAGCCACCTCAGCACAATCCAATAATTACCACAGCATAAGGTCACTCCAGCCTCGTTAGATGAAAAATCCTGTGGATTAGTTTAATAAACCAATTCAACAGATGTACACGTGCAAGAGTACTGGATGTCCAGGACCAGAGCTCCGTAAGGGCACAGCAAGGCACCTGGTACATCCTTAGACTCAAGTTACAAGCCTTCAGCCATGCCTACTGAGATCCAGAGTCAAATCCCAGCTTCCACGGTCCTGCCCTGCATCTGCCCTGCAGCCACAGTGCTGGAGGTCTGTCTGCATCTGTTCATGCGCCCATGAAATCAGGCTGGATTCAGTTTAAAATTGCTGCCCTCGGAGCTGTTACTCACTTGCTCGCAGAGCAAACTTTTCAAGCATGTCCTGTCCAGGCAACCAACACGGTTGCACCGGACGGTGCACCTCTTCCATAGCTTCCAGCGTAAGCAATCACACCAGAACACCTACGATCACCACAGCTCTAAGTATTTTGTCCAAAGAGCATCAACGGGAATTGTCACCTCTGATGGCCAAATCAGTAACCAAAAAATTGTTTCACACCTTGTAGAAGAACAGATACAGCTGAGGTGGAAGCAGGGGTGGCAATCAGAGGTACACCTTAAGGCTGTCTCATCTTGTCACCTCTAGCCTAGCTGTTCTTTCTCTTTCAGTAGTAGCTGACACCAGGCAGAATCATAGAATCACCAGGTAGGAAGAGACCCACCGGATCATCGAGTCCAACCATTCCTATCAAACACTAAACAATGTCCCTCAGCACCTTGTCCACCCGTGTCTTAAACCCCTCCAGGGAAGGTGAATCAACCCCCTCCCTGGGCAGCCTCTGCCAATGCCCAATGACCCTTCCTGGGAAAAACTTCCTCCAGTCTCCAGCCTAAACCTCCCGTGGTAGAGCTTGAGGTTATTCCCTCTTGTCCTGTCCCCTGTCCCTTGGGAGAAGAGCCCAGATCCCTCCTCTCCACAACCTCCTCTCAGGTAGTTGGAGAGAGCAATGAGGTCTCCCCTCAGCCTCCTCTTCTCCAGGCTAAACACTCCCAGCTCTCTCAGCCGCTCCTAATAGGGCCTGTTCTCCAGCCCCTTCACCAGCTTCGTTGCTCTTCTCTGGACTCGCTCCAGAGCCTCAACATCCTTCTTGTGCTGAGGGGTCCACAACCGAACACAGGATTCGAGGAGCGGCCTCACCACTGCCAAGTCCAGAGGGGGAGTAACTGCCCTGTAGCTGCTGGCCACGCTGTTTCCAATGCAAGCCAAGATGCCACTGGTTTTCTTGGCCACCTGGGCCACTGCTGGGTACACAAGCAGCAAAAGCTCTGCAAATTCTGAAAATGGGAAAAACTACACGGAGTCCAGCAATGAGCCAAAATCTGGGGGACAGCATGTCATTAAATAGAAGAAACTGCTGATGTCCAGCAAGGGAAGGGCAAGGAACAGCCTGCTCCACTCAAAGGTAGTTCAGTGATTGGGAAAAACATCCAAAGCCAAATGAAATTAATTGTTCCCAGCAAACAAAATCCTCTTTTTTGTCTAATAACAGCAGTAAATCTCTTAGCAAGGACAGTGTGCGGTTCTGCTGCAAGCTTCGATTTTAAAAAAAAAATTGGATTTGAGAGCCATTTTGAAAGCGAAACAATGCACTTGGAGGAAAGTCATGGAACTGTCTACTTCACCCTTAACTAATATAAGTTTTCTATTTTAAGTGATAAAAACGGCACATGATAAACACATAAGATAAAATGTAATATAAATATAAAAAATATATCCACTAAAAAAAAAAGTGTTATAAGATCTGGATTCTTCTCTCCAGCTCTCCTACAGCATCTTATAGGCACTAGATAACTGCAGAAGGTCTTTAAAATAGCACTGCTGTGCGGGAAGGCGGGCGCTGGCCCCTGCGCAGTCGGCCTAAAAACAGGTCAACTCCCACCCACAAAAGATCCCTCTTGTTGTTTTGCTTTTCTTTTCTCGTGGAAGGAGTTACCTGCAGAGTCCTGGTGTAGTGAGACGGGAGGAAATCCAGAGCACAACACTGGTAGTATTTATCAACATCTCGTTTAGGAAGAGGCTGATTAATTTTTCAGTAGTTTCTGAGGCTGCTGAGGACGCTATTTCGGGATGACAGCAGCTGGGTTATGATCAGAGCTGCAGTTCTGCCGCCCACACTGCCAGTTCCTCAGAACACTGCACCGCGTTTATCAGCAGCGTTCCCATTGTGTCTGTTTCCGAATCCAAGGTTTTAAACTATATTTTCTGATTTTTATTTCCTTTAAAGAAGGTTGGTTTGCTTTTTGGAAGCCCTCAAATGAGGTAAATCGAGCAGACCAGATGAAAGAGAAAAAATATAATCAAACCCCCATCTTTCTGGCTTGTCAGCTGGCTTTACTCTGACCAAGAGATATTTTTACTTCACTTTTTATGTCAACTTTCTGCACTACAAAATGGTGATTTAATATGGTTTTGAAATCACCCATTTCTTTTAGCCCAGAATTCTCTGTAGTTTACGGTTTCTCCTCCCTCAGTCAGAGCTCTCCCAGTGGTAAGGAAGGCAGACACGGTAACACATCTCTTTTGCAGCACTGACAGCTTATTTCCTCAGATGCAAACACAAAGTTAACTTGGCTGATCACTCATATAAAGAGCAGTTTGATGTTAGGGAGCTGCCCACCCAACAAAGCCACTACAGAATAATAATTCTGAAGATGAACTTCCTTACCAGTTCCCATAATTATGCAGGTCAGCTCGCTACTGACCTTCTTGATGCATTCATCCAGTTTTCTAGATTCCTAGCCATTAAAATATCGGTGTAATTAAAAATTAAGGATTCCAAATGACTAACATAAGCCCAGCTGGGGCTCAGTTTCCTGTGTCTGTTGATGCCTTATGTCCGAGAGACACTTGTGCGTGAAGAGGCAATTGGAGAGGTGGAAAATGATCAGCCAGAAACTCACCACAGTCTGTTTCTTCTGCAGCATCTCTAAATGCTCCACCAGTCCCTCATCGGCCACATCGAATGGCGTCTGGCCCTGGGGCAGTAAGAGAACACAAGAAGATACCTGATCTGCATGGTGTTAATGTTCAAAAAACACTATTTGCCAGTGAAGAACAGAAGTGAACGTGCTCCACGTCCTCCCTCCCTGAGGGAGCACTGCTGAGCATCACACGGTGCTTCCCTCCAGTGCAGGGAAAGCCGTGTGATAGCAGTGGTACTTCTATCATAGAATCATAGAATCACCAGGTTGGAAGAGACCCACCGGATCATCGAGTCCAACCATTCCTATCAAACACTAAAACATGTCCCTCAGCACCTCCTCCACTCGTGCCTTAAACACTTCCAGGGAAGGTGAATCAACCACCTCCCTGGGCAGCCTCTGACACTGCCCAATGACCCTTTCTGGGAAAAACTTCCTCCTAATGTCCAACCTAAATCTCCCCTGGTGGAGCTTGAGGCCATTCCCTCTTGTCCTGTCCCCTGGCACTTCAGAGAAGAGCCCAGCTCTCTCCTCTCCTCAATCTCCTTTCAGGTAGTTGGAGAGAGTAATGAGGTCTCCTCTCAGCCTCCTCTTCTCCAGGATAAACACCCCCAGCTCCCTCAGACGTTCCTCATCAGGCCTCTTCTCCAGCCCCTTCACCAGCTTCATTGCTCGTCTCTGGACTCGCTCCAGAGCCTCAACATCCTTCATGTGCTGAGGGGCCCACAAATGAACACAGGATTCAAGGAGAGGTCTCACCAGTGTCGAGTCCAGAGGGAGAAGAACCTCCCTCACCTGCTGTGACTCGATCCACGATCCAAGCAAACTCACCCATGGAAATGCAAGTGCCTAATTGCTGCTGCTCAGATCTAGCAGCCAAGGCTAATGCATTTGAGTTTCCAGGTTTCTAAAAAGGACACCTGGACTGCAAAAGAACCCGATTGACCTGGTCTGTTGTATCATCGCGTACTGGAGGCTCCTAAGCAGGTGCCAGTCCAGTCATCAGCAGGGCAAAAAGACTGGGGGCTGTTGCCACATTCACGAGCATTTCAAAATAAAACAAACCAGAAAAATTACTTCAGGGCACAAACCAAGAAAACATTTACTTTTCCACCATAACTCAACCTATAATAACCATTTAATTAACACCACCTAATGAAACCTGCTGGGCAGTGCTCAATCAAACGCAGGCTGCCTCAGCCACCCAAGCGAGCAAGGGGACAATCCTTGACTGGAGAGAGCTGGTAACACAGCAAATACAACTGGGTCTGTTTCTTTTTAAGCGCAGCACAAAACACCCCCTCTCCCCGCCCTTTCTGAACACTTCAGGAAAGCACCTGATGGCACTTAAACAAAAAAAGATTCCCCACATTTTTGATACCAAATAGCTCACCAGGCTGAAATGCCTCCTTCTCACGAGTCTTTTCTTTTACTGCAGCTTCCAGTGCAGAGAGAGGCACTCACACCATGGGTTTCTCTTACCAGATTCCTTTGCCTGCTTGTGTTCCTTGTGCTGTTTGTTCCAAGGACACACAACCTCCTCCTTCCCCAGCAGCAGCTCTGGCACAACTGAATGTGCTCCAGCAGGAAGCAGCTCAGAGACAGTGCAGCAGGGAGGGGAACACAAAGAACAGCCCTGGACGAGCACATGGGAGCTCTAGAAAATCCATGGGCTCTTTAAGGAAAAACTTCTAAATACTAGGAATGAAAAGGAATTATTTTTTCTCACTTTTTTTTTCTTTTCCATCTTATTTTTCTTCACTCATTTCTCAGAAATCTGAGTACATTTTTTAGGTTTTTTACAAACCTCCTCAGTAGGAGGAAGGATTCACAGAATCATAGAATCACCAGGTTGGAAGAGACCCACCAGATCATCAAGTCCAACCATTCCTATCAAACACTAAACCATGTCCCTCAGCACCTTGACCACCTGTCCCTTAAACACCTCCAGGGAGGTGAATCAACCACCTCCATGGGCAGCCTGTTCCAATGCCCCATGACCCTTTCTGTGAATAGAATCATAGAAGTCATAGAATCATAGAAATCATAGAATCATAGATTTGATGCTGTGAGTTTCTCAAGGGTTCACTGGTTTTCGGCGCCTTATACCTTCATATCAGCATATTATTCTGCACTTCAAAACTGTCTTTTTTGTTGTTGTTCATTTTGTCAAGATTACAGAACAACAAGAAGACACAAAGCAACCCTTAATCTTTCTCACAATCTTGTTCCTCAAGTATAATCATCAATCTTTTCCAGTAATACCTGAAATCTTTTCTGCCTTCCTCAAGTCAAGACTTTATTTTCTAATGCTCTGAAATGCTCCAGTGCACACACCAGGAGAATGTCTCACTCTGTAAATTTGTCACGGCACTGGATCAAGGAGTAGGCAATAAAGCTGATATTCTCCTGGCTATAAAATAGAGTGTGAACGTCTGTGTGTACTGACCAGCTTGTTCCTGATGTCCATATCGCAAAGCGCCTCAGCCAGGATGGAACAGGCTTCCTTCACTCCCCAGTGCGCAGCGGCGTGGAGCGGAGTCCAGCCATCATTGTCCTGGACATTCAAATTGAACCCAGCCTGGATCAAGAGCCTGAGGAAAGAAGCAATATTGATCACTGCCCACCCAAGAATGTCTTCTTGACAGGAGAGTTCATGCTGTGAGCAACACAGGAGGTAGCATGGCTCACAACAAGCCTGGAGTTTCTTAACTTGCTTATTGCCCTAAGCAATAACCCCACGGGATGTGCCTGCAGCTGTATCAGGAAAGGACAGTTAATGAAAAGTGTCTTTACTGTAAAACCTGCTGGGCTTTGTCTAATTGATGAGGTTCCCTTTCAGCATGTCCTAAACTGAGAGAACACCTTAATTTCTAACGCAGCCTTGGTGACCCAGGCTGAACTCCTGCTCCAGCTGACAAGAGATGCCAGACTCACTCAGGCACTAAGCAAACAACCAGCACCTCTGCAGGCTGCCAACCCCACAGCACGGAGCCAAGCGCATCCCCTGGCACGAAAAGCACATTTGGTAAATGGGGCTCAGACTTGGCTCCACCAGTGAACAAGGAATGATCCATATGGACATGGCACCAGCAGGACTGCTAGGTAAGAAGCAGTGACATTACTGTGACTGACAGATACAAAATCTGTAAGCTAAATAATCCAAAAATACGTTTTTGCAGACTAATCTTTGCAGAGTTAAAGCACATCTTACCCATCGGAACCTGCCTGGCAACACCTTTGCATTATATTTACTGCTCTGCTCTTTCCCTTCTCAATCTACCCAGTGCCCCAGGGTTTTGCCAGCATCTGGGGCTTGAATACATCAAACCAAAGTGAATACAAAGGAGTCAGTTGTGGTCTAATGCTTCAGAGACATACACCCTGGTACACTGGTGACCAGGTGGAAGTCATGAGTGGCTCATGCACCAACACTGACTGTTCTCCAGGTTTCTTAAATACTGAAGAACATCCCAGGACAATTCTGCAAGACTTCTAGCAGCCTCCCAGCACCAAAAGGGGCTCCAGGAAAGCTGGGCAGGGGCTCTTCATCAGGGAATGCAGGATGAGGGGAAGACTTTTCAGCTGAAAGAGGGAAGATTTAGATGAGATCTTAGGAAGAAATTTTTTTCTGTAAGAGTAGGGAGACCCTGGCCCAGTTGCCCAGAGCAGTGGTGGCTGCCCCATCCCTGGAGGGGTTCAAGGGTAGGTTGGATGGGGCTTGGAGCAATGTGATCCCTGGGGAGGCATCCCTGCTCATGGCAGGGGTGGAACCAGATGGGCTTTGAGGTCCGTTCCGCTCCCTGCCCAAACCATTCCATGACTCTATAATTCTAAGTCCAGCTACTGAAAATTTCCATTGTGGGAAACTTCCTGCCTTCCTGCAGCACAAGGGAAATCCAGCATGATCCCAGAATGGCAGCAACAGTTTTGAAAGTCCTGCAGCTTTACACCGATGCGTGACTGTGCTAAATAAAACCCGGCCATCCCATCGCAGCAGCGTGTTTCTCTGTGAACGAAATTTTAAATTAGACGCTGACTTTATGTTGATTTTCCAGCTGGCAAAAGGGAGCAACACAGCTGCGAAAAGAGTCAAGGTCACAGGCAAATTCCACAACTCATTTGAGTTATCTAGCTGCTGGCTTCCAGCCCCTTCAGTTTAAGTCTCTGAAGCTTTGTATTTGGACTTACAGGGTGGCCATAAAATACACAAGAGTGAAACAATGTCAGCTCTCCGTGAGATCTGTTTATCACGCTAAGAATTAATGCTGCCCAGAACTGAGTCACAGAGAGTGCAGCCTGACTGAGGAGCACTGGATACACAATCCTTGCTGAAAGTCCATGGCACCAACACCTCAAATTCAGGAGATATTGCATTTCTATTCCACATGAGCTGTGTTAGATTCCTGCTCTCAGCCACGGTACAGGCACAGACAGCTTATATCTCAATTACAAGCTCTAATGAACGAATACAAATAGGAACAATGGAGGACAACAGGATTACCAGAGTTTGATAAATACCAGCCCTTTCACATCAAGTCCTGCCATTTAAAACTAAGAAATTAAGGATTGAGATGCATGAACACTTCCAGAAAGGATCTTATCATGGGCAACCTCACCGACATTTATGTGCAGCTCCACTCATACAAAGAGAGTACAGAATTGTTGAAAACCTTAATGTGACCTTAATAATAAGCTTGTTAGGTGCCAGAGCGGTAGAGGCAGAACTGCTGGAATCCCTCTGCGACTGCTAAAGCTGCAGGAGCAGAGCATTAAGGGGCAGGGGACTGTGAGATGAATCACAGAGTCATAGAATCATAGAACAACCAGGTTGGAAGAGACCCACCGGATCATTGAGTCCAACCAATTCCTATCAATCACTAAATCACTAAACCATGTCCCTCAGCACCTCGTCCACCCGTCCCTTAAACCCCTCCAGGGAAGGTGAATCAACCCTATCCCTGAGCAGCCTGTTCCAGTGCCCAATGACCCTTCTAGCACAGAAAATGCACAGCAGAAGCAGCAAAACATTTAGTGTTCTCCTCCACTCTGTTCACCTTGGCAGGGTAAGGGTTGACAGGACATTTGCTCCTCAACCAGTGCCTTCTCCTCCTGCCCATGGGGTGGACATTGTATTTTTCCAGATGGTATTTAAATCCTGAGTTTGTATGCTGAAACTGTACATTTACCATAAAATCAGAGAACAGTTTAGGCTGGAAGGGACCTTAAAGCCTATCCAGTTCCACCCCTGCCATGGGCAGGGACACCTCTCACTGGATCAGAGCCTCGAAGCCCCATCCAACCTGGCCTTGAACACCTCCAGGGATGGGGCAGCAATGACTTCTCTGGGCAACCTGGGTCAGGCCCTCACCACGCTCACAGGAAAACATTTCTTCCTAATGTCTAATCTAAATCTTCCCCCTTCCAATTTAAAGCCATTCCCCTTGTCCTATCACTCCAGGCCCTTGTAAAAAGTCCCTCCCCAGGTTTCCTGGAGCCACTTTCAGCACTGGAAGCTGCTCTGCGTTTCTCCAGGCTGAACAACTCCAACTCCCTCTGTCTGTCCCATAACACTGTTTTACCTGCTAGTCCTCCAATCTTAAAATTATTACGCTAATGGTGGATATTAAACCTAATCTATGCCTCAGTCTCTGAAAAGCTTTCATCACTTCAAAGGACTATAGGTATGAAAGGGAATCTTTCAGCCCCTACACATTTCAAGCTGAACCACGTTGTTCAGGCATATAAATGTACAGAGCCCTTTCAGAAACAGCAGCCTGAAAACATCCGTACGAAACAAATTTATCTCAACTATAAAGCTAGATGAGTTCATCATGAAAACCAGCCTGAATTCAATGTGTCAGCCCTGGAAGGAGCTCCTACCTCATGACTTCAGCATAACCCTTTGCCGCAGCCACATGAAGAGCCGTGGCGCCTGTTCGAGGCTGCTTTATATCTTCAATTCTCCCACTGTTCAGCCACTGTCGCGCATCCTGTAGCATTTGCTGCTCCTCTTCTTTTCTTGCCAGGTCTAGGTCTAGACCTACGAAGGTGAAGCCCAGAAGAAGAAATTATCAAGTGAAAGCTCTCGTGAACACATTAAACTTACCCTATGTTTCATCTGCTACATCACATATTAGTAACCTCTTTGGAACATTGCATAAAAATCATCAAAAGCATTTCCTAGGAGTGAGGAGAACTGTGGCATCACTGACACAGGCTTCAAAGTGTCTGACTTAACAAAAAACTGAGAAAGCTGAGACGCTGGCTGCACTCTAAATACATGGTGTCCTCAGATGGAAATAACTGAGTCATGAACAATAGCCTAGCAAACTGAATTAAATACTAGAGTGAGTAAAATCTACAGTGGAGATCTAGAGAGATGATCCTAGGATGGTTCCTGTGAGAGCAACAGAACCCCAACCGTACGGACACTTAGCATTCAGTACAATTTGCAAGCAGGATGAGCTGTTCACACCAAAAGAAATATTCAGTTAATTCCACTGCACAGCAAATCACTGGATTCTGACAAATACACTTTTAAATCAGTTTGGGGACGGAAAGTTGAAAATAAAATCTAATCTGATGGTTTAAACGATCTGCTTTAGATGAAATCAAATGAAGTAAGTCCACCAATATCCACATCAGGTATAGCAGGCACGGACTTCTTGCTTTCCCATAACCAGAGGGACAGGTTTCCCACCCAAGGAGATGACTGTGCTGTGGGGCAGCCAGGTGGGTCTGGGCGATGCACTGGGCCAATTATGACAAAACCAACAAGAACAAAAACTACTGTAGACTTATTTTTGGAAGTGGAGTTCATGATCATAAGGCCATGTAAGGACGATGTATCAATCAGAAGCAAAATACACCTCCACAGCAGATAAACCAGATTAGAGCTCACTAACTCAGGAAAAGATATGAAGGAGTATATATGACTGATCTCAAAAATCAAGAAGAGTGTTGGAAAGCAGCTGTCCCTATGGATTAATTCTTTCACTATAAGAACAACACGATTCCAAATCAAACTATGGGTCACTAGGTGTAAAACAGAACAAGAGAAAACACTTATCAATGCAGAGCCTGAACTGTGAAACCCACTACCGCAGGATGCTGCAAAGACCAGAAATACAACTGGCTCCAGAACAAGGAGCAGACAAATTTGTAGTTACTAAACATAATGCTACACATGCCAGGAGTTCCCAAGGAGGACTGCACAAGGTCATGGAATAGAAACCCACGGGAGACTTGTGAGTCTACAGAAAGCCCATCTGGCTCAGGGATTCCTTGAGACACGGTGGCTGGAGGGTGGGAAATTGTATGGAAAAGGAATCAGATACACTTGCCCTGGTGTTATAATTTGAAGCAGGCACCTGCTTTTAGCTACTGCTGAAGAGAGGCTGCAGGGCTGGATGGACACTTATTTAACGTTTATAACATATTCACTCCAGCAGTTAAGATCTTTTTAAACAGTGTCAGCAGGAAGCTGCTCGGTGGAGACAGATGGTCATTTCAGGGCATCTTTGCAGGATACTGCTAATGCAGTGAAGCAATGAAAAAGCCAAGCGGAATCCCAACAAGTGTCAGGCAAAATATCCACAGTTGAGGCAGAATTGTGTGAAGGATGGTGCCCATAGTCCACATTTCTTTTATTGGGCTGTCTCCTCTCTGCAGTCAGACCTCCTTGGATGCCCAGAAAGATAGATCTTTTCTTTACATCAGCATAACTTCTCTCTCTCTAAAGTGGGTATCAAAAATTGTACACAGTAATCATAGAATCACAGAATCACCAGGTTGGAAGAGACCCACTGGATCATGGAGTCCAACCATTCCCATCAATCTCTAAACCTTGTCCCTCAGCACCTGGTCCACCTGTCCCTTAAACACCTCCAGGGAAGGGGAATCAACCACCTCCCTGGGCAGCCTATTCCAATGCCCAATGATCCTTTTTGTAAAAAACTTCCTCCTAATCTCTAGCCTAAATCTCCCCTGGTGGAGCTTGAGGCCATTCCCTCTCGTCCTGTCCCCTGTCCCTTGGGAGAAGAGCCCAGCTCCCTCCTCTCCACAACCTCCTTTCAGGGAGTTGCAGAGAGCAATGAGGTCTCCCCTCAGCCTCCTCTTCTCCAGGATAAACACCCCCAGCTCTCTCAGACGTTCCTCATCAGGCCTGTTCTTCAGACCCTTCACCAGCTTTGTTACTCTTCCCTGGACTCACTCCAGAGCCTCAACATCCTTCTTGTGGTGAGAGGCCCAGAACTGACACAGGATTTGAGGAGTGGTCTCACCACTGCTCAGTCCAGAGGGAGAAGAACCTCCCTGGACCTGTTGGCCACACTGTTTCTGATCCAAGCCAAGATGCCATTGGCCTTCTTGGTCACCTGGGCCACTGCTGGCTCATGGTCAGTTGGCTATTGACCAATACCCCCAGGTCCTTCTCCTCCAGGCACTTTCCAGCCAGACTTCTCCTAGTCTGGAGCTGCTCAGGGCTGTTGTGCCCCAAGTGCAGGATCTGCCATTTGGCCTTGTTAAACCTCATCCTGTTGGTCTCAGTCCATGGATCCAGCCTGTTCAGATCCCTCTGGAGCCTCCCGACCCTCCAGCAGATCCACACTTCCACCCAGCTTAGCGTCCTCTGCAAACTTGCTCAGGGAGCACTCGATGCCTTCATCCAGGTCATTGATGAAGACATTGAACAGGGCTGGACCCAGCACTGAGCCCTGGGGAATCCCACTTGTCACTGGCCTCCAGCTGGAGTTAACTCCATTTCCCACCACTCTCTGGGCCCTCCAGCCAACCAGTTTTCCACCCAGGAGAGTGTGGCCTGTCCAGGCCAGAGGTGACAGTTTCTGTGCACTCTGTTGAGTGCACATTTCTGGCTCATGTCAAGCTTCTCATCGACCATCACCCCAAGTCCTTCTCTGAAGGGCAGCTCTCAATCACACCATCCTCCATCCTATATTGAAATTGGGGATTGTCCTGACCTTTATGTAGGACCTTGCACTTGGCCTCGTTGAACCTCATGAGGTTCTCACAGCCCCACTTCTCCAGCCTGTCCAGGTCCCTCTGGATGACATCCTGTCCTTCCAGTGTGGCAACTGCCTCACTCAGCTTGGTGTCACCTGCAAACTTGCTGAGGGTGCACTCCATCTCACTGTCTATATGGTTGGTGAAGATATTAAACAGCACTGGTCCCAGTACAGACCCCTGAGGGACACCACCTGTCATGGATCTCCATATGGGCTTCAAGCCATTGACCACTACTCTTTGAATACAACCATCTAACCAGTTTCTTATCCACTGAACTGTCCAGCCATCGAAGCTGTATCTCTCCAATTTAGAGAGAAGGATGATGTGGGGGACCATGTCTAAGGCTTTACAGGAGTCTAGATAGTACCTCAGCCCTCTCCTCATCCTTTGTCACAGTTTTTCCCTTTGCGTCCAATAAAGACTGGATATTCTCCCTGATGCTTCTCTTACTACTAATGTATTTGTAGAAAGATTTTTTTATTATCTTTCACAGAACTGGCCGGTCTGAGTTCCAGTTGGGCTTCAGCCCTCCTGATTTTCCCTCTGCATGATCTCACTTCATCCCTGTAGTCCTCCTGAGATGCCTGCCCCTTCTTCCAAAGCTCAGACGTTCCTCCTCTCTTTGATGTCCATCCAGGTCTCTCTGTTCAACCATGACGGGTTTTTTTTGCCCCACTGGCTCATTTTCTGGCACATGGGGACAGTTTGCTCTTGTGTTGCCAAGATTTCCTTCTTGAAGAGCTCCCAGCCTTCATGGGCTCCCTTGTCCTTAAGGACTGTCTCCCATGGGACTTTATCAACCAGCCTTCTGCACAGCCCAAAGTCTGGCTGAAACCCTACAGGGCATGGTTTGGGCAGCCCAGTAAAACAAATGCTGACTGTAGGCACAATTCTCCTTTTTAAATATGTGAGCAAACTAAATACATTGGAAAAAGGTATTTATGCTTATTTCAAAGCGGAAGGGAAGAAGGAACAAAGTAATAACTTTGTCACAAATACAACACTAGAAAGTGAAAAGTTTACCGGAAGGAATGTGATCTTGCCCCAGTTTTCCAAAAGGAACATTAACACAAATTCCAGCCACCTCTCAGATGGACAGCTACAAACTCACCAGTGGAACAGAAACACAGCTGACAGAGCAGCAAGAGACTGGCCTATTCCTAACGATACCCGAAAATAGCTTCAAAAATAAAGTATCCATGACGTGCCGAGCAGAACACATCTGTTAGAGAGGACTGATTTCAACCCAGTGTGCAAACTACTCCAACACCAACCTGCAGTCATATAATAATCTAGACTGGAAAGAATCTTTGAGCCCAAATCCACCCTCAAAGGAGGGTAACTCCAAACCCAGATCAAGTTGCTCAGTGCTGAATGCAGCTGAGTTGTGACTGCCTCCAACGATGGAAATTCCACAAGTTCCTTGATTCCTGGTTCCAGCACATTCCTGGGAAACATTTTCCCCCATATATATACGCACTCAGAACGTCCCTTGTTTGAACCTATGACTTCTTTCTCTCATCCTGTCACTGTGCAGCTTGGAGAAGAATCTGGCTCCATGGCCTCTATAGTCTCCCTCAAGGTTGTGGAGGAAGACACCAACGAGATCCCCAAACAACTTTCTCTTCGCCTGGCTAAGTACACAGTCCATAACATCCAGTGTGGACATTTTGGTCTGTGTCAGCTCAATCTGCCTCAGTTCATCACTTCCCACATAGTTCAGCTAAAAGCATCCTTCAAAAGCATTTGTGATGAACTTCATGGACAGGGTTTACAATCATGACACAGATGTCACCTAACCCCTCACAGATGAATTTCATGAGCACGAAGGAAGTTTTACTTTGATGAAATATGTCTTAATTACAACACAAGTTACACTGTCCAAGATGTTTCTCCTGCCAGCGATGTTTCCGCAGGGGCAGCACAGAGAGCAGCCCCTCAGGCAGGCACCCTGATACGAAAGGGGAAGCGGCAGAGCAGATGGGCTGACAGAAGTCTAAGGAAGGATCAGGATAAAGAGGTCACTCCAGGTCAGGCATGTTCATTTCCTGGTCCCTACTCTTGGCAGGACTGAAAATCCCACCTCTGTCCTATCAAGTCCTTTCATTGATAGCAGTGGTCAGAATTAAATCTCCCTTGCAGCAGATCTACTGGATCAGCTTTCAGTACTGTGCTGCCTTGCTCTGAAGAATCCTAAGGACAGAACTGCACACCACAAACCTTCTGCATCTGTTCCACTCTTCTGCTACCAAAGCACAATTTGTCTGCTGCCTCTTGGGCCAGATTTCAGATCTCTTCACCTATAGACAATAAGGAAATTCTTAGAGCTCTAGGTCTCACGTATTCAATCCCACCACTGATTTACCTTGTTTCTTTACTTGTTCCAGCAGCAGGTCCTTCATGGCTGCTTCCTCCGCGATGTCAGATGGGACTTCCCCTTCGCTGTTCACAGCAGCTACGTTGGCTCCATGACTAATTAAGTACCTGTGGGAATAAGACCCACACCAACAGATCAGATTTGTGTGCAGCTTCAGTGCAACCTACGTAGTAAATCAAACGGCAGAACAAAATCTGTGCCTTTCTCATTCGAGCTCAATTAGCAAATTAATATCTTATTCTTACCACATTTCTAGACTAAAAAGTTTCATTGTTAAATGCAAGGTCCCTCGTCAGTGGCTCATAGTTTTTACTTCTCTATAGTTATTTAAATACCCCCAGTTCCTGCATGAACCTGATAGATTACGGGGGTTTTTTTCCAAAAAAAAAAGGAAATACCAGAAAAATAAAAAAGGATAACACAAGCCACCATCAATATTTAACTTGCTCTTTTATTAACTATACCAAAAGTTCATCCAAGAACAATTAATGCCAATTTTGGCTCATACACCTTGTAACCAGTAAAATTCTGGGAAGTAAAAAAGTCTCGTGAGGAGGGTTGGTTTGTTGCTTGGTTTTGTGTCAAAATTTATTTTCAATGCCTTTGAGGAACAGTTCTCAGTGTTCAAATGCTGGTAAATTTTTGGTAGCTGTGACGGACAAAATATATAAGCTTGGTATGACAGGTAAAGAACACGATCATCCTTTGTTTGAAGAAATAGTATTTGGGAAGAAAAAAAAACCAAACAGATAAAGGATCATACAAAGAGATAAGAATTGTCCCAGGAGTAGGACACCAGCCAGAAACACATGAGCCACAAAAGATATACAGAACAGAAGAGGAGCCCAAGTTAGAATATATTGTAGAGGACATTCTTGAGACAAACTGTTGTTTCCTCTTATTCTTCTAACCTATAACACAACTGTTACCTCAGACAAATTATTTCACTGGGAAGCTGCTATTTACGTTGGCCTGTTCTTTGGTTCCAGTCACTCCAGGTCATGTATTTGAGCAACTCTCAAAGCCTCAGAGGAACCTGTTGTTGCAGAGCAAGTGGTGTGGAACCAGTACCTTCTCTGGGAGAGGCTATGGGTCCCTTGTGAGCATAACGAATGCTCCAATCAGATGCAGAATGCTATTTCCAACCCTGGAATCGGAAACTTTCAGAAACTATGCCAAGAGGAGTCAAATCTTTGTTTGGAATCAGTTACAGCAGGTTACAGCTTTGCTCTAAAGCTCCACTGGACAAAATTCCCTTATGCTTACTGACCCTGCTTTCCTCTGCATTTGATGTCTGTACTCACTAGATTTCTAACTGCTCTATCGCTGGGTCACAAAGCTGCACCCAGTTATGTCCAATCTCAGCCCAGCACCTTGTGTTATACACCCAACAGTGCCCCAAGACACTGCACCAATTGTGAGTGAAGTAACAAGCAGTTACTTTTATCTCCATCTCGTCAGACTGTGGGCAAAAAAGAGGCATGTAAGATCTGAATCTGAAGGAAAAAACAATGCTGTTGGGGTGCTGGTGACTGTGAAGCCTGGAATATGGTATTTCTCTCTCTAGAGTCGCCACACAACCACAGTGCTGCTCACACAGGCCTGTCTGTGGTCAGAAAACAGTCGCTTTACAAAGCCTAAGAATAAGAGTAAGCAATGGTGCAGTACCCTCAGAACCATTTTATGGCACGTCCTGCCTCTGCTGTTTGGGGTTTGCAACAGGAATCACAGAATCACCAGCTTGGAAGAGACCCACTGGACCATCAAGTCCAACCCTTCCTATCGAACACTAAACCATGTCCCTCACCACCTCATCCACCTGTCCCTTAAACCCCTCCAGGGAAGGTGAATCAACTACCTCCCTGGGCAGACTCTCCCACTGCCCAATGACCCTTTCTGTAAAAATTTTTTTGTAATATCTAGTCTGACCCTCCCCTGGTGGAGCTTGAGGCCATTCCCTCTCGTCCTGTCCCCTGTCCCTTGGGAGAAGAGCCCAGCTCCCTCCTCTCCACAACCTCCTCTCAGGGAACTGGAGAGAGCAATGACATCTCCCCTCAGCCTCCTTCTCCAGGCTGTATGCACGCCATTACGCTAACATACATTTTGTACAGAGACAGACTTGTGTTCAGTGAGAGGAGTAAAAGTCCCAAATCACTCTTAGGTGACGCTCAAACTCCACGTGGTCTCCTCGCTGATGGAAGCGCACAGCAGACAGCCAGCAGCAAAGCTGTGCTTCTCCACACGTCTCTGTGTCAGTGGGCCAGCCTGCCAGCCACCCTGCTCCCCTCTGGCTTGGAGTTTTAGCTGAAGTACCTCATGAATCCTATGTCCCAATAACGCTATAAGCAAAAGGCAACCAGTCACAGGCTCCACCTTACTTCTCCACGTCTTACTTCTTACAAATTAAGAATTCAGTAAGAAGTAAAATGCATTCATTTTTGGCAATGCTTCCCCAAGATGTTGTGTAAGTCTCAGAGCATCAATCACTTGTGTACCTGGACATGACAAGCGTTACAAATATGGGGAACAGCCTGAAACTCACTCACTCTGCTATGTTCAGGTAGCCGCACGATGCCACCGCGTGAAGAGGGGTCCAGCCCTCGTTGTCCTGCTGGTTCACATTGGCTCCGTTTTCCACAAGGAACTTCACCATGTCCAGGTTCTCATCGATACAGGCCTGAGGGAGAAGGGGAGGGACGACATCCAGGGAGGGAAAGGGTGAAGAGAAGGAAGGGGAAAAAAAAACGGTGTTGGTGTTAAATCACTGGTACAACCTCCGCTTGCAGCCTAAAAGCAGCAGTAGCTGCTGGGCAGAATTTCCCCCTCTGTGAGTGGGCACACCGTAAAACTCGAGAGAGCTTTTGGTTGGGAACTAAAATAAATTAATTTCAGAATTTTCACAAATTGATCACAACTCAGATACCCCAGGCGGACAAACTCTAAATTCGCTCAGGCTTTACTGCTCACCCACTGCTCTGGTTCCCTCCTCTCTCCCACACCATGATTCCCTGGCGCAGGGATGCACTGTACAACCATAGATCTCCAGTAGTTTTTGGTTTGGCATCAAATCCTTCCTAGGAAGGCAAGCTTTGTATTTATTTAATTACATCATTCCCTCAAAATGACAATGAAATAACATCGTAACAATGGTCAGTGGTACGATAAGCAGGGTCAGCAGGAGCTCAAGAAGGCTGAATCAAGCAGACCATTCGTATACTCGATATTGGCTGTTACAGATGTAATTGTAGCAAAACCAGAACTTTAGGGAAGGGAACAACCTCTTTATTCAGCAATATTTATTCATTTTCCTGAGGATAACAATGCAGAACTTTCCCTGGTAGCTCTACAGACCCTGTGAGCTACTGAAGAGAATGACAGCCCTTTAGTAGTCACTGTACTAATTCCAGAGACCTGCTGGCTTTGAAGCTGCCAGAAGAAAACGCAGCTACATTTTCTAGTCTCAGCAGTTCTGTTGAGTGGAATAGCTCCTTCCTCAAATTCCTGGCTACAGCACGTTCTGCGCTGCATTTACAGTTCACTGGAGGCTGCTATTTAAGGATGAGCTGGCAATTTAATACACAGGTCCAAATGCACGTGCCTCAGCTGAGAAGCACCAAGCATGACCAGGAGGCAAAAGGACTGGCTTGTACTGTATGTCCATCCACAGGCAGAGCCCAAGATCCTCATTACCAGAGAGGGAATCAGCTTGGTCTGAGTTCCTCCAAAAATCGCAGTACTCGGCCTTTTGTGTACCTCAATGTCAGCACATAGAATCATAGAATCACCAGGTTGGAAAAGACCCACCGGATCATCAAGTCCAAACATTCCTATCAATCTCTAAACCATGTCCCTCAGGACCCCGTCCATTCATCCCTTAAACATCTCCAGGGAAGATGAATCAACCACCTCCCTGGGCAGCCTGTTCCAATGCCCAATGACCCTTTCTGGGAAAAACTTCCTCCTAACGTCCAGCCTGAACCTCCCCTGGTGGAGCTTGAGGCCATTCCCTCTCGTCCTGTCCCCTGTCACTTGGGAGAAGAGCCCAACTCCCTCCTCTCCACAACCTCCTCTTAGGTAGCTGGAGAGAGCAATGAGGTCTCCCCTCAGCCTCCTCTTCTCCAGGATAAACACCCCCAGCTCTCTCAGCCATTCCTCATCAGGCCTGTTCTCCAGCCCCTTCACCAGCTTCCTTGCTCTTTGGACTCACTCCAGAGCCTCAACATCCTTCTTGTGGTGAGGGGCCCAGAAATGAACACAGGATTCGAGGTTTGGTCTCACCAGTGCTAAGTCCAGAGGGAGACTAACCTCCTTGGACCTGCTGGCCATGCAGTTTCTGATCCAAGCCAAGATACCATTGGGCTTCTTGGCCACCTGGGCCACTGCTGGCTCATGTTCAGTTGCTGTTAACCAACAACCCCAGGTCCTTCTCCTCCAGGCAGCTTTCTAGACAGACTTCTCCTAGTTTGTAGCTGCTCAGGGTTGTTGTGCCCCAAGTGCAGGACCTGACATTTGATCTTGTTAAACCTCATCCCATTGGTCTCAGCCCATGGATCCAGCCTGTTCAGATCCCTTTGCAGAGCCTCTCGACCCTCCAGCAGATCGACACTTCTACCCATCTGTTGGTTACAGCAGCCTGATGACCTCCAGATGATCACCCTTTTAAAGCAGCAACACTAACGATACATTCATATCCCAGCAAGTAATGAAAAGGAGGAAATCGTCTCTAACTGGCGCCTCTCCCAGAGAGACAAACCTGTCCTGTCCTATCTAACACATTTCTCTGTGCTGCAGGGCTCATTTCAAGAGCCATGCCCTACTCTGAGGCATCTAACTTGTTATTTCTACGGCCAGTGCAAATCTCAAACGGGCGTTTTCCTCCCAAACACAAGTGATTTCTACATTTGCTTGGTTCCTAAGCAGCCAGGCAAAAGATGGGGTTTTAAATCTCTAAGGAAGCCTCTGAGGATGCACGCTCCAAAAACTCCTGGTACAGCTCTTTGGCAAACATACGACCACACGATGTACATCTCCGACAGCAGGCAAGAATGGCCCCGGAGCAGACTCAAGCACACACGTCCCACCTGTGCATATGTTACCATATTTCCTGGCCCTCTTTTAGCTACGTTTGCCTTAATCTTTGCCAGAAAAGCACATGTGTAATTCTAGGGGACTGCTCCAAACATGGAATGGACGAGCCTCTTCCTGGGTTGGTTCTGTCCACTCTGCTTGGTCCGTCAATGCTTTCCCACCCTCAGGCATTAAACAGCTTCACACCTCGAGCTCTGGAGGGTTTCACTTGGATTATTTCTGGCAGTAGAAGTGGAAAAGAACACAACAAACCAAACCAAAAATATTGGGGACCGGAGAGCATCACAGTGAGGATGGAGGAGTCCTAGGTCCAGGAGTGAGATGTGGCCAGGTCTAAGCAATGTGGAAGCAAACCAGGTTCTACCACCAGCCACAAGAAGAAAGGTTTGTTTCTTGGTTCCCCTTTATTTAGATCACCTTGTCCATCTGGCGGCTCAAAGCAGAGCTCATTCTGATGTTAGATCAAGCTGCTCAGGGGTTGTGCCAGTTTTTACAGTCTGCAAGGTCAGAAACTCCACAGCTGGTCCAGGCTCTCACTGCAATGCTTCATCACCCTCTCGGTAGGTAATTTTTCTTACCACCTAATCAGAATTTGTCTTGCTGCAACTCCTACCTCCTGCTGTTGTGGTACAGATGTTCCCTCTAAGCCTCAGCAGGTGACGGGAGCAGGAAACACAAGCCAAACACTCCTGCTACAGGGGAACAGATGTGTGCTCCATCTATGCAGGATTAATCACAGCATCATACGGCTGGGAAAGACACCTAATCTCATCCAGTCCAACCATCAGCCCAACCCCACGGTGCCTGTGAAAGCATGTCCTGAAGTGCCACGGATACACGGTTTTTGAACCAGTCTAGGGATGGGGACTTCAACCCTGTCCTGGGCAGCCTCTGCCAGGGCTTCACCACTCTTTAGGTAAAGAAACATTTCCCAATATCCAACCCAAGCCTCCTTGAGCACAACTTGAGGCCATTTCCACTCATCCTATCACTTGTTACCTGGGAGAATTGCCCAGCACCCACCTTGCTCCTTCCTCTTTTCCGGGAGCTGCAGAGAGAAATGAGGTCTCCCCTCAGCCTCCTTTTCTCCAGGATAACCAACCCCAGGTCCCTCAGCTGCTCCCAGAACGCCTGGGTTCGAGTCCTTCCCCAGTTCCGTTACCTTTTCCAGATGTACTCCAGCCCCTCAATGTCTTTCTTGGAGTGAGGGGCCAAAACTGAACCCAGGATCTGAGGTGCAGCCTCACCAGTGCTAAGCCCAGGGGGACAATCCCTTCCCTGCACCTGCTGGCCACACCATGGCTGATCCAAGCCCAGATGCTGTTGGCCTTCTTGGCCACCTGAGCACACTGTCTTAATTTTAAGACATATTCTAGAAGGGATACATTCCTGCTTTCCATAATGCAAAAAATTTTCAAAACCAATCTGTTTGTGGCTTACATCCATAATGACATATTGAAATGCAGTTGGAAGGCAAAGTGTGCAACGGACACAGAGGTGGATGTGGATGCACAGAGAAACACAAGGAGGAAATTTCTGAAAATTGATGTTTGAGCCTGCAGAACTCAGAGCTAATCCGTATTTTATTGCCACTCACATTTGTTGATATACTTCAAGTTTCCCACCAACACACCTCAGATAAATAACACTCATAACCTTCTTGGGGAGTTATTTACATCTTGTCCTGGGAACGCAATCATTACATAGAACTTTTAAAATAAACCTGACTTCATCTATAAGTGCACTGCTCCAAGAATAGCCAAAGAAAGCTCGCCCACACAGTGCTTTCTGTCGAGCACCATCACTCCTGGCTGACTGAAGAATTCTAGCCTCAAAGAAGAATTTTATCAGTGTGGCTCTCCGAAAGCAGCGAGGGGATGTTTCACGCCTCTGTGTACTTACTGCTCTGCTGTGTTTGTTTAAGTATTACCTGCAGTTTGAGCGTAAATCTAAATTTAGACTGAAGAATGACACTGTGGATTCGACAGAGAATTATATTTACATTGTTTATCACTAAAGCTACACAAATACACCGACTACATCTGCAGGGAATGGGAATTAGCCAAGAGAAAAGAGCAGTCCTTGCTCACACCACTGGACACACTGAGCTTTACCATTAAATATCTGTTTAGCTCCCTTAAGGAGCTCGCCCACTTCTTCTAAATTTCTGCCTATTATTGTTCTGCCTCTCCCCATCTTCCACAGTTCCTATGGAATGCACACTAGAAACGGAGGGATAATGGGATCAACCCCCACCTGTTCCTCCAAAGCAATCCAGTCATTTGACTTGCCTGGCTTCTGAAGAGATAAAATGATGACAAAGTGACAAAGCTACAGCGGTGCTGACAACAGCAGCACCCGCTTTCTCCCGAGGGAACCAGAGCTTATTTCATGCCTGTTGCTTGCATTTGCCATGAAGACAAAGACAAGCGCAAAGGGGTATTGGTCCTTCACGGGGCAGTGATGCATTCTTTAATATCCAAGAAAAAGGACCGTTGCTCCACCCTTCTGCACCCAGGTACCATGAAAAATGACCATTCCAGTGTGTGAGCACGCCATGGGACAATATTTATTTTAATATCAGTTACTGGCACAAGAGAACAGAAATGTGTGCAGAGTTGGGAAACATGAACAGGTTTTTTATCGACTTGAGGCTGCATTTACACAAGTAGGTCTGGCTTCTTGCCTGCCTCAAATACCAAAATACAAGGGTTTGCTGCATTTTTGTGATAATACACAGTACTGATTATATTGGCCAAGATTTTAAAAAGTGAGGTAGAGAAGGAGTTTAGGAACAAGGCACTGGACAAACAGAGGTCCTGAATAACTGCTCTTCAGGACTGTCGGTCTCATTGTTCTCTCATGTAGGAAACTCTCAGGCACAGGTCTGCTTGCAATATGTTTTAGTCAGATGCCCCAAAAGAACACACAGCTTGTATCTTAATACACCATGACAATTTAACGCATCTTGGATTAATAATTACACTCTCAGCAACTGGGATAACGAGGAAACCCGGGAATTTCTTAAGATCTTCTAAACTTTAGGAACTTTAGTAAATGTGTATAGAAGTTACAACAGATTCAGTGGCAGCTTTGAGGGGCTGACATAGAATCATAGAATCACCAGGTTGGAAGAGACCCACTGGATCATCAAGTCCAACCATTCCTATCAAACACTAAACCATGTCCCTCAGCACCTCATCCACCCGTCCCTTAAACACCTCCAGGAAAGGTGACTCAACCCCCTCCCTGGGCAGCCTCTGCCACTGCCCAGTGACCCTTTCTGGGAAAAATATTTTCCTAATCTCTAGCCTAAACCTCACCTGGAGGAGGCCATTCCCTCTCGTCCTGTCCCCTGTCCCTTGGGAGAAGAGCCCAGCTCCCTCCTCTCCACAACCTCCTTTCAGGAAGTTTTAGAGAGCAATGAGATCTCCTCTCAGCCTCCTCTTCTCCAGGCTAAACAACCCCATGTCTTTCTATCTTCTAAGACATCAACTGATGAACACTTATCTATTATCCCAGCACTCATACTTACACCTGCATTAATAATATTAGCACTTTCATAGACCACATGTAACCAACATGCAACCATTAACGAACAGAAAGCTTCACTGTTGAGAAGTGCTCAGGGTACAGAGTTTTGCCCACCTAAAATTTTTGAAAGCCCTCACTGCTGACAGCCCTCCAGGACATCTCCGCTGTGTTTTATTGTGCACATCTGCCAAAATGAAGCACTGCAAAGCATCATGTAAGAAAAATACAGTTGCTGAGATTCCAAGGGTAAAGGTGATCTTCTGGCTAAGCAGAACAGGTTACATGGGGTTAATGGAGGAAGGAGAAGAGGACAGAGAGGAAATGAAAGGGGTGGATGTGTCCTCCCTTAAGTACTATTAATCCTCAACCTTAAATTTAGGAGAGTGGGTAAGTCTAGTAACCCGAGAGGACCTATTGCTATGCAAAGTTCTCCTCTTATTTGACAGAGCATTCTTGGGCACTGTCAGAGTACCTACACCAGACAGCAACCCCACCGAGCAGACACCTGCCCACCAACCCCAAAGGAAGAAACAGCCAGAAAAAGGTGTTGAGGAGCAGCACTGCCTTTTCCGTGAGCAGTTCTTCAATGAGAGAAAACACTCCCTCCCCTAAATAGGCTTTGAAATTCCCTTTCAACAGAGGAAAATACATATGCAGAGATGTTTAATTCTTTCAATGTTAGGCACTGCTGACCCTCAGCTGTTGGTTACACATGTAGACAAGGCTAAAAGCAAGGTTAACTCCAGAGCAGAGCATTTTTGTCTCTGAGCAATTAATTCCTTCTTTATCTTCTTTCTCTGTAAAAGATATAACATGGCCTTCAAGGCGATGCAGTAGAGTGGGAGTACGCGGTGACTACCTTTCCCTCTGAGTGGAGATCTGCACCAAGCTAATCTCTTGCCATTCTTCTATTTTTCTTGGCCATTGGTAGCTGCTGGAACGGCACTAATGTATTACAGTTATAGCAGCCTTTGATGCAAACTGCACCCAGTGCCCAGAATTACCCATGAACTGCTCAAAGAAAGTTGGCTCATACGATCAAAATCCCAGGCATCGCTGGGCAAGCCTCCATCCACAGCTCATGGTGTTCCTTCAGCTCCTGGCCGGGGACCAGCATTTAGCAGTTTTTCCATAGGGAGGAAGTGCTCAGTTTCTAAAAGTTGCAGATCCGGCACATTCGCTTCCCCCTCTCTGATGACAGGTGGAGGTCTTTGCAGCCAGGAGTCTCCTCCGCACTTTGTTGTGCCAACACCGACTGCCAAGGCACATTCCTCTTTCAGCATGAAGTTTACATTACGATAGCGAAATGGGGGACACCAGGAAATGTTCTGCAAAACTCTGCTGTCTGGCACGGCTTGTTCAACAGCCAGACAAAATGAAACCTCGTTATTATCATAGCCTCATTACCGTGTGCTCCTTCCTCAGAGCTTCGACTCCTGATGAGCATCATCACCAACAGCTCTCAACACCTACTGAGGTTTCTGGTTTGCACTGCTCCTGGGCATCCCCCACTGGGCAGAGATAGGAAGATCAGGGAATAACAGGAGCCAGATGGGATGAGATGGACGATTCAAAGGACCAAGAACTGAAGGCAAAAGCAGTATAATGCTACTCACTTTGTAGCAGGTGCATCACATTTAGCAACCCCTGAGCCTATGACTGGTGTTACATTCCCACTGGATACAGGATAGCAGCGAGGAGAGCAACTAAACCACCTGACAAATTCCTGAGGAATTGCCTGGGATCAGCTGAGTGAGGAAAAAAAAAACCCACCACCTTTGTGCCTCTGCATGGAGAAGGGGAAAGGTTACAAACCCAGAAGCTGTGAGTTTCTGCACATCACAAGGACCTCAGGTGACTTTTTGTCCAATGTCTCCTGTTCACACAGGGTCTGCAGTGAATTCATAGAATCACTTGGTTTGAGTTCATCAAGTCCAGCCACACCTGTCCACTACTAAACCATATTGCTGAACACCTCATCCAACCCATCTTTTAAAGCCCTCTGGGGATGGGGACTCCACCATTGCCCTGGGCAGCCTCTGCCAGTACCTGAGAACCTGAGGTCCTGTCCACCTGCAGTGTTGCAGTGGTGGATGTGTTGGTGTTCCTTCTCACTGGCACTGCCGTTTGTTGAGAGCTGGGTGAGCTTTAAATATCTACAATAGAAACTTTCACAATGTGGAAGAATGGAGTGACTTTCTGAGCAAAGCACCACAGGGAGAAGTGTGCTGAGGGTCAGTGCAAGCCGCCCGTGCCATGGATTTAGGGTTGTAGGGAAGAACCTGAGATGTTTGTTAATCCTTGAACTTGAGAGTTACACAGATTGGGATTGGTGGTGGAACAGAGGGAGACAGACCGTGTCGGGGGAGAGCTGGTGCATTGAGAGCTTTTAGTTTAACATAAAGACATGAACTGCATTTAGTGCAACTGTTTTCAGGCAGAACATTCTCACTGGCGTTTCAGCATGCCAGCTCCGCAGAGGCAGGGACACTGAGCAGCACTGCACACAGCAGCTCACCCAACAAGGGTGAATCTGCCTGAGAGCATTTTGCGTTCCTCAGCACAGCCCCAATGAGTAAATACTGAGTTTACAAACAGTTTGCCACATCACCCAGCATTATATGACCACATAATAAAATAGCAGCAGTGTGCACACAAGCCCCTGGAATCAAAGCCAGCCAGGAAACCTGTAATAACTGTTGTGCTTTTAATTTTGGCTATATTTAATTCCTAGTGCTCCTTCCTTGGTTGGTCAGGATTTGAGAGAGAGAAGCAATGCGTTTTCTCAATGTGGAGGAAAGATGCAAGGAGGGAAAAGATGAAAGGGCAACATACTTGGCTTTTGCTTACCTGTTTGTACCATGACTACGTCAGTCTTGTGACAGAACCCTATCTCAACGACTTCTCTGTGCAGAAGAGTGAAAAGCTCATAATCCTAGCGTGTGAGATTCTCAAGCAGCAGTCCTCGAGGTGCCCACACAGAAATCACACTTGGCAGCTCCACTTGTCACACATAAACAGAACATGTAAACTAGCTGCTCAGACAAGTGCTGACTTTCAAATCAAGTATTAGAGACACCAGGCCAGTAGAGGCCATACTTTCTCTCTTCTTCATTACTCCAAGATGCATTTCTTGAGCCTCCCAGGAGTATGGTACCTCTTGGCCTCTGCAAAATGCTGCTGTTAAACCAGATTACTCGGGAAACCCTCACCATTAACCCTTTTACCACATTCTCTTCTAATCCAGAAATCAAGTGCTGATACCATCTTCAAAGGTCTGAATACACCAGCCCTCCCCAGACACAGTCTGTCTCCCTCTGTTCCACCACCAATCCCAATCTGTGTAACTCTCAAGTTCAAGGATTAACAAACACCTCAGATTCTTCCCTGCAACCCTAGATCCATGGCACAGCCGGCTCGCACTGACCCTCAGCACACTTCTCCCTGTGGTGCTTTGCTCAGAAAGTCACTCCACTCTTCCACATGGTGAAAGTTTCTATTTTAGATGTTTAAAGCGCACCCAGCTCTCAACACATGGCAGTGCCAGTGAGGAGAACACCAACACATCCACCACCGCATCACTGCAGATGGACAGGGCCTCAGGTGACTTCTGGTCCAATGTCTCCTGTTCACACAGGGTCTGCAGTGAATTCATAGAATCACTTGGTTTGAGTTCATCAAGTCCAGCCATACCTGTCCACTACTAAACCACATTGCTGAATACCTCATCCAACCCGTCTTTTAAAGCCCTCTGGGGATGGGGACTCTACCATTGCCCTGGGAAGCCTCTGCCAGTGCCCAATAACCCCTTCAGTGAATTCTCAGCATTTTTCCTGCCTGTGGATGTGTGAGTGTATAATACGTATGTGTGCGCATGTATCTACATATACACAATCCCAGACACTGATTCCTTGTAAATCCAGGGAACTTTACAATGCAGGGAAGGAGCAGCAGACACAGATTTGCAGTGTGTATCTGCAGTCATTCTGATCTAGAACTGCTTCACCTCCAGTGCTTAGATGCATTACTTACCCAAGCCTCTGTTTTTCCTCCCAAGTGATGTTCTCATGCTAGAAACCTGACCTCAATTGATCTGGGTGGCAGAGACTGCACCACCTCTGAGCTACAAAAGATTCTGCATTAGTAAGGTGACAAAATGAGCTTTGTTCATACAAAACAAGCACACCCTTTCCCAACAGTGCCAGTGGGACCATTTTTGATGACACGGGAGAGATCCACTTCATGCTCAAACTGATTAAAAGATTTTCTTTGCATTAAATGAAGAGCCCAAGAGTTAACTGGGCTGGTCTCTTCTCCCAAGTAACAAGTGATAGAACAAGAGGGGATGGCCTCAGATTGCACCAGGAGAGGTTTAGATTGGGTACTGGGAAAATCTGCTTTACTAACAGAGTGGTGAAGCCCTGGTGGAGACTGCTCAGGGCAGTGGTGGAGTCTCCATCCCTGGAAGGGTTCAAAAACCATGTGGCCTTGGCAGTTTTGGATATGGTTTGGTGGACATGGTGGGGTTGGGCTGATGGTTGGATTGGATGAGCTTAGAGGTCTTCTCCAACCTTACTGATCCCATGATTCTATGAATACAGGCCATAAAAACTACCAAACCAAAAGCGGAATATTCTCTGTGTGCATGCAAATGCAGTCCAGAATTCAAACTAAGACCCCCACAACAACTTAAGTAGGTTTAAGCTCAGGTTGCAGTGTTCCTCCTGCTCCAGTCATATGCTCCCACACCTTACACAAGGTTTATTTCATCCACATTTACAGAGTGTAAAGAAACAGTTGAACCCAAAGGGTGTTGCCTGTCTAAGCTATGTGGGATGTTTTACCCTTGCAGTCCCTGTCCTTCCCAACTGCCTGCAGACAACACAAACCCCTTTACAACAGGATGAGGAATCTCACCCTCTGTGACTCACCAGCAGCCACAGGAGAAGAGGCAACATTTACAGGCAGTGGGTGCCCTTTAAGAGCCAGGATTTACCAAGTCACTCTTTAACCTGTGGCCTCGAGACGGTTTTCTTTAACACAATTTTATGTTATAAGATCAGTGCAAGCAGAGCTCTCTGAGCACTTTTAGAAACAGTTTAAGAGTTACTGAAAATCAGAGGATGAGGGTGATACCAACAGTAACATCCCTATTAGCACACTGGGCTGGGCAGTTAAGGTCGTGCTGTCACCACACACAGGTCACAAAGGGATTAGATGGGAGAGTTACTTCTCTACTGTTCTCCTGTCATAATCTACAATACATAGAATCACAGAATCACCAGGTTGGATGAGACCCACTGGATCATCGAGTCCAACCATTCCCATCAAACACTAACCCATGGCCCCCAGGACCTCGCCTACCCGTCCCTTAAACACCTCCAGGGAAGGTGAATCAACCCCCTCCCTGGGCAGCCTCTGCCAGTGACCCACTGGTCATTACCCTTTCTGTGAAAAACTTCCTCCTGATGTCTAGTCTGAACCTCCCCTGGTGGAGCTTGAGGCTATTCCCTCTCGTCCTGTCCCCTGGCACTTGGGAGAAGAGCCCAGCTCCCTCCTCTCCACAACCTCCTTTCAGGGAGTTGCAGAGAGCAATGAGGTCTCCCCTCAGCCTCCTCTTCTCCGGGATAAACACCCTCAGCTCTCTCAGACGTTCCTCATCAGGCCTGTTCTCCAGCCCCTTCACCAGCTTTGTTACTCTTCTCTGGACTCGCTCTTGAGCCTCAACATCCTTCTTGTGGTGAGGGACCACAACTGAACACAGCATTGAAGAAGCAGTCTCACCAGTGCTGAGTCCAGAGGGAGAAGAACCTCCCTGGACCTGCAGGTCACACCATTTCTGATCTAAGCCAGGATGCCATTCATATGGAACAAGGTTAACCAGGAGATGAAGGAAGTTGATCTGCCTCCAAATGCAAAGTAACAGTAAAGACACGGTGTCAGCATGTACTGCAAAGCAGCCAGCGCTCCACAGATGGAGGCAAGTGCGATGGCAGCCCAACAGCATCAGGGTTAAATCTGAGAGCACAGAGAAAGGAGTTCACAGAAAACAAAGAGAAAAGCGCTCCCAAAATAGCCTTGCAACTGTCACCACTTGCGCCTGTCAGCACTGGAAGGGATGACCTTGCCATTGTGCCTCACGATCACAGCTTTACTCTCAGGGGGCATTTGTCAGAACCAGCACTACTAAATATTCCACCTCCAAGTGATCCCATATCTCCAGCAGCACCGATTACACTCGCCAGTGAATTGGGGAACAACGAACAGCTCCTACTGTTGCTCCTGCAAAAACACAGAACTCCTGTAACATCCCTTCACTCTTCCTGGCCCCAGCTTTAGGGTGTCCTGATGGCTACGATGCCCTGCATGGGCACTCCTGTACCGTAAACCCAGTTGTAAAACGCTTGAGCAAATCCAATTCTGAAACAATCATGTTAGAACCAGCAGAAAGAGGTAAATGCTGTTTTAAAGAAAGGATAATGTAAAAGGGATGGAAATGAGACAAAAAGGGTAATACATGTTTTCTTGGCTGCTTAATTAGGCATGTTGTTTTGGTTTTGAACAGCAGTTGAGTCACACTTCTCATAGAAGCAGGAAACGAGGTATGGATTATGTCAGGTTTTTCCACTGGAAAAAGCCCCTCAACAATGAGAAGTGCTCAGCAGCGTCGACACCCGTCATCAAACAAAACCAACACATGTCTTGGAATGATTAGCACAAGAGAAGTCACAGCAGAACACAAGGGAAGAGAGGAATACATGCAAAGGCATAATTAGTTCATGAACGTAGCATTTTCAAGATGAAACAGCAGCACAGAATGTCAGGTGGAGAACTGCTTTGAATAGAAGCCACATTCTGAAACTCCCCACACGCCTTCATATATGTGCTGGCGACACCAACTTATTTAAGAGGAGGCAGATGTAAATATCTACAGCACTAGACTATAGATGGCTTAGCTAAACACCTGCTAAATTCTTTATAATTATCAGCCCTTCTGCTTTAGCTCTGCAGCCACGGCCCTGCCAGTGAAAGCCGAAGCACCACGCTTCGCTTCACCACTGGCTGGTAGATCATCTGTGCTCACCGCAATAGTCCTCAGCACGCCAAAGCTTCCAACTCTGCTCCTTGAGGATAAACAGGAACCACTGCTGGAAGAAAGAGAAGGTCAGCTGGATATTCACACACTCTGTGTTACTGAAATGGGAAGAAAGTTGAACTTTTACTTCTGCTGGGATGACAGGCACAGGCATGCGGGATTGCCACCTTCTTGTCCTTCATTTAACATTTCTAAAGAGGATCCTGGTAAACTTGGGAAGATGAGCAAGGACCACAGATGCAAACATCGCACTATGCAAAGCGCCACGGGGATTAACCCCTTACATCAACCCCTCCAGCCATGTATTATTCGTGCTCCCCAGTGTCCAGCAACCTACACTGAATTCACCTCTCATTCAAACAGGACCCAACACGGTGATTTTCCACTTCCACAGCACTTTCCCTCTGCAACCGGGGGATTGGTTTGCCATTTGCATTCACAGACCAGAACACATAGCTCTAAACCAGAGCCAGGGTATGTGGGACTGACAATAAAGCCCATATGGATTATCATTTTACTCCCTTTTCATCATCTTCATCTCCCTAATTCCAACACGATTTTTAATACCCATTATTTCAACCGCAGTTGGAGGCTAACACTCTGTACCATCTGAGAAGGGCCTGAAATGAGTTCAGGACTTGACCAACTGCCAAAACTAAAAATAAAGTCTTTATATCGCTAAAAGGCAGGGACTGCCAGTCTTCTAATAGTGTACAGCAGCATTAGCTTTTCAAGTCTCACCAGTCTAGTGATTCTGACCACTAAGTATGTCATTTCTCTCCCACTCAGCCCGTGCTCTCTGGCACTGGATCAAGAGAGTAAAATCCTGCCCCTAAATTACCAAAATTTTAGTTCCTGCCTGAAATAACTACATGTCATAATTAGAAAGCTGCAAGAATTTCACTCCTGTGTGGGAAATGGAAATTAGCTGCTGTAGGTTTACTGAGCAGAGGAATGTTCTGCTAACAAGCCCTGTCCTTAACATCTACAGGTGCTGCACCACTGGTACCACTGCACCTATTCCACACAGTTCCTAAAGGAGTTTTCACAATGCAGCCAGGGAAAAGCTGGTTTAGAGTTTTGGGTTGTTTTTTTGGTTTGTTTTTTTTTTTTTTTCCCAACAGAGAAAACAACTAAATCCCTCCAGGGGTGGTATTGCTTTCACAGAAACCAGCTCTTCCTCACAGATGCAGCAGCTTGTGCAGAGGTAGCCCCTCGAGCTCCTGCAGATGCCAAGAAGGGTCAAATTAGCATCACCCCAGAGCCCTCCAATTCAAGGTAAATAAGTTGGTTTTTGAGCTTTGCCACTCGTCTTGCCTGCTACCTGAACCAGAGACTGGTACCTACCATGGCTCAACTGCCATCCAGCGTCATCATTCTCAGCATGAAAGGGCACAGAATTTTCTTTGAAGTGTAACAAATGATGGAGCAGAGAACAAGGGATAAAGAAATTTTTCTCAACTGTAAGTGATTCCACATTTCTTCCTGACAGGACCACAGCTGAGATAATGCAAATGCTTCCATTCCCAGTGCAGTCGCTGGGATTTGCAACAACACTTAACATCGTACAGCTCCACGGAAACGTTTTCTCTTAAATTCTACCAAAACCTTGGTATAATTCGCTATTAAGGAGAAATTCAGTTGTATATTTCCTTAAAACATAGCAAGAAAATTCCATCTAAAGACAGCAGTTTAAGATCTAGACTACAGCTGGCATGTTTGGAGTAGTGGGTGAAGGGGAGTACAGGAGTTCACAGTCCTATGACAGAGCCTGCACATCTCTTTGGCAGCAAATTTCTCAAGAACTCAGGCTCCAAGCCCCATCCAACCTGGCCTTGAACCCCTCCAGGGATGGGGCAGCCACCACTGCTCTGGGCAACCTGGACCAAGGCCTCCCCACCCTCACAGCAAAACATTTCTTCCAAAGATCTCATCTCAATTTCCCCTCTTTCAGCTGAAAGCCATTCCCCTTCTTTCTATCCTTGCACTCCCTGATCATGAGCCCCTCCCCAGCTTTCTTGGAGCCCTTTTCAGTACTGAAAGTCACATCTGGCCCTTTCCAAACTCAGACTAAGATTAAATGAATGTGTTAACACTTAAGCATCACTATAGGTCTGAGAATCCTCTTTGCATGAGTTTTCAAATGTCAGCTACATGGTCAGGCAGAGTTCATTTGAACTTGCACAGGAAAGCAAGAAGGAAAGAGAAAAATGTCAACTGACCCAATTTGGGCTGCTCAGAGCATAGGGAAGTGTTTTTGTTGTTTTGGGGTATTTTAATCCTGTGGGAAACACAGTAAAGCAAAGCTCAGCATGGGCACCAGTAACAAAAGTCATTCCCTGATGGCTTTGGAGCTCATCACCGTCATGCTGCCATCAGTAGGGTAAAGGGAGGACAGGAACTTTGTTGTGGTGATGCCCAGGGAAGAAAAGTGAAGAAGAGAAGTGGTAGCAAAGGTGGTGCTGAGAACAAGCAATGTGTTAAAGAAATGACCAGTAGAATATGGTCACTGAAGAGGGACAAGTGCTGCTTGGGTGCTGGACTCTTGCACAGACACTCGGCATGTACATGAGTGCCGTGCGCTTTGTAAGAATGATGTCCCATGCTGGAATCCTGTCACAGCACCACACCAGATCTCTTGGGAGTTTGAAAGCTGGACACAACCCGGGGGTCAACTTTCCCCAGGACATTAATGATATTTGGAGTCAAGAACTGTGGTCTCTGTGATCTAATACAGACCTGACGCAAACTTTTCTGCCTTCATAGGAGTAACACAAACTCAGTCACCTGCTTCATCAACACACACAGAATCACAGAATTGTGGAACTGTCTGGGTTGGAAGGGACCTTAGAGATCATCCAGTTCCAAAATTCTGCCATAAGCAAGGACTCCTCCCACTGGATCAGACTGCTCAAACCCCATCCAACCTGGTCTCGAACCCCTCCAGGGATGGGGCAGCCACAGCTTCATTGGGCAACCTGGTTCAGGGCTTCACCACCCTCACTGTGAAGAATTTCTTCTCATGTCTAACCTCAATCTCCCCTCTTCCAGTTTAAATGCATTCCTCCTCATCCAGTCACTCCAGGCCCTTGTAAAAAGTCCCTCCCCAGCTTTCCTGTAGCTCCTTTCCGTACTGGTCTCTAAGATCTCCCTAGAGCCTTCTCTTGCCCTGGATGCTTTGGATACCAGCAGCCCACAATGAGCTCCTGGCTGTCAGGACTTCTGAAGTGGCACACAGCCCTGGTTGGCAAATGCCAAACAAAGGACGTAGCCAGCAGTGGGTAGAGCAGTGAATGCACACAGTGAAGGGAGGAGTGGCAGGGGAGAGCAAGCCCTGTACCTCTGTAACTACCATTTAGAGAGTAGCGCCCAGGCAGACTAACCAGGCTCTCAAGGAACTAGAGCAATTACTCATCCTTAAAGTAAATCAGAATGCAGGCTAGTCGTATGAGGAACAGCTGAGGTCACTGGGTCTGTTCAGCCTGGAGGAGACTGAAGGAGGGCTCATAGCCATTTACTGCCTTCTCACAAGGGAAGGAGGAAGAGCTGAGCTCTCCTCTCTGGTGACCAACGACAAGACCCAAGGGAATGGCAGGAAGATGCACCAAGGGAGGGTTAGGTCGGACATTAGGAGAAGGTTCTTCCCCCAGAGGGTGGTGAAGCACTGGAACAGCTCCCAGGGAAGCACCCAGGCCAACAATATTTCAAGAGCATTTGGCCAATGCCCTCAGCCCCACGGTGTGAAAGCTGGGGTGTCCTGGGCAGGGACAGGGGTTGAATTCAATGAGCCTTGTGGGTCCCTTCCAACTCAGGCCATGCTGCAATTCTGTAAGTCCAGCTAGCAGATTGCGATTTCCATGTTTGTTGTGCTGAGCCACCTGCGCATTAGTCTGTTTGTAGGTGGTAACGCTCAGAAAAAAGCACCATAACCTGGGTGGTGAACATGAGAAATTTAGGAGAGCGCAAGGTCTGCTGACAAAGCCCAGCTGCTAGAGCCAGGAAACAGCCTCCCTGCTGAAGGGATCACCCCATTTCTGCTGAGGAGGGAAGAGAAGCAAGGAACATCATACAGGAGGACTTTCAGAGGTATCACAAAGCAAATCCATCTCCATGTCAGCTGCGAAGGAAGAGGAAGAGCTAACAGGAGGAAGCAGTGAGCCAATGTTTGGGAGAACAATCCTGCAGATGGATCTGTCACACTGGGAGCACATCCTGAAGAGCACGGGAGCAGCCCTAGGCATGGGCTGGGTTCTCAGCTTGAAACAAGAGCTGGACCGTGAGCAAGTGATTTCTTGATGAGGCACAGAGACAGGTGAAAACCATGGCTGTGGGAGGCCTTGCTGCTGCAGACAGGACACACACAGCCAGGAAAGAAACACATTCTAGAAAGAAAACAGCTTGTGTCAGGCTGTTGGACAGCAGCATCTCTTGGAAATCATGCCAGACAAGCAGCAAGTTCTCAATGCATGGCTGAGAGGATGGAAAGGAGATGTCTCTGGGAAGTGAGGGAACTCCTGGAACAGAATCATACACTCATAGAACAACCAAGTTGGAAGAGAACACTGGATCATCGAGTCCAACCCTTCCCATCAATCACTAAACCATGTCCCTCTGCACCTCGTCCACCTGTGCCTTAAACCCCTCCAGGGAAGGTGAATCAACCACCTCCCTGGGCAGCCTTTTCCAATGGCCCTTTCTGTGAAAAACTTTTTCCTAATGTCCAGCCTAAACCTCCCCTGGCAGAGCTCAAGGCCATTCCCTCTTGTCCTGTCCCCTCAAAAAAGGGAACAGAAAAGGAGAGATCTTCTCAAGCCCCAGAAGAACCAAGGTGTTGGTGCTTACATCAGCAGGTGGTAGAACACAGACCAGCACATGCATCGGAAATGGTGATACTTGGAAAAAAGCCACCAAAGCTTCTCAGGCGGGTAGGCAGAGGACGCAAAATCACCTGATTTGAACCTGAAGGACCTGTTGGTCCTTCAAAGGGCCAACAAGCACCAGGGCAAGGGAGATCCAGGGCAGACAATCCACAGAGCCTTCCAAAAGGCTTCTCACCAGGGCACTAAAACCACTGAATTACAAGGGTAAAAGAGAAGATCCTTGCATGACTTAACGTAGTTCCATGCTGGGTAGGCCAGAATACGTGACAGATTTCTGTTCTGGAGATCTCTGTAGAAGTCAGTCCCAAGGTCTGTGCTGTCAAATGCACAAAATAAAGGATCCAGTAAAGGTGATAACTGAGGTGACAAAGTTTGCTAATGAAACTGTTCAAGAGTGTAAACAAAAGGATGAACTTGCAGAAGAATCTTACAATAACGAGCAGCTGGTGATAAGACGGCAGATGAAATTCAATGCAGAGAACTGTGGAGTGAATCACAGGCAAAAAATACACCTAACGTCACATAAAAAAAAAATAAATGAAAGGCTCTGAGCTTATTACTGCCGTTCAAGAAAAGCTCTTAGGATTATAACACATAGCTGTAGGAAAATATCATCTCCAAGCTCAGAAATCAAAGCAAATTCCAAAAATTATTTGGAATGGAACAAAACAAAACAGAAAACATCACTAGGACCCTATGTAATAGTGCACTGTCTTTCAGTATTGTAAGGAATTCTAGTCTCCACTACTAAAAGAGATGTGGTAGACATGAATGGGACAAGAATTTGTAAAAAGCTTAAATTTAACAAGTGAGGAAGAAAAAAACCAACAACTTGTCCTATTTTACAAAAGCACTTCTTATGTATTTCTGGGGCATCACAAACCCAGTTAATACTACTTGTAGAGCCGCACAGAAATAAATAATGGTCTGGGGAAAACTGTCTAGAGAAGAATTCAGAAAGATAGAATCATAGAATCACCAGGTTGGAAGAGACCCACCGGATCACAGAGTCCAACCATTCCTATCAAACACTAAACCATGTCCCTCAGGACCTTGTCCACCCGTGTCTTAAACACCTCCAGGGAAGGTGAACCAACCACCTCCCTAGGTAGCCTGTTCCAATGACCAATGACCCTTTCTCTGAAAGAAAGGCTAAACACCCCCAGGCTAAACATCCCCAGCTCTCTCAGCCATTCCTCATCAGGCCTGTTCTCCAGCCCCTTCACCAGCTTTGTTGCTCTTCTCTGGACTCACTCCAGAGCCTCAACATCCTTCTTGTGCTGAGGGGTCCACAACTGAACACAGGATTCAAGGTTTGGTCTCACCAGTGCTGAGTCCAGAGGGAGAAGTACCTCCCTGGACCTGCTGATCACACCATTTCTGATCCAAGCCAAGATGCCTTTGGCCTTCTTGGCCACCTGGGCCACTGCTGGCTCATGGTCAGTCGCTGTCAACCAACACCCCCAGGTCCTTCTCCTCCAGGCAGTTTTCTAGACAGACTTCTCCTAGTCTGTAGTTCTGCATAGGGTTGTTGAACCCAGACTCAACATGCTCCTGAGAAGTGATTTTACAACAAAGCGAAATGGGAGAATTCCTACACTTAGGTGGGAGACATGTAACAGCAAAACAAGGATAAAAAGCACACAGCATCAAAGTGGATCATTGACTGGATATCCACTCCAGACGGACTGGGCTGAGAACAGCCTGACCAGCATGCTGCTAGGCCATACAAACGTCTCATTCATCCGCAGGCAACTCTGCTCCTCCCAGGCCCCATCATCATGACCAACGCAACACGTTGGCTCCTACAGCTCTCCCGCTGCAGCAAGCACACTGCTCAATTAGGGTCTTCATCTTTCAAAGCAACATTTACTAAATACATTGTTATAGCATTAATGATTTATACCATTACAGCTAATTTTGCTTTACCATCCCCTCATCTCCGTCCCCACTGGGTAATTACGGCTTGGCTGGGTGAGTCAGTGGGGTGCTGCTGAAGAAGAAAGCAAATCTAATTCAGGAATACATTACAGACAACTGCTTTTAGTATGGCCCTGAAGAAAATTATTCCTGGGCTGGAGAGTTCTCCATTTAAGTATCACATTCAATTTGAAGGCAAATCACTCCTCAGAAATGCAGAGAACATAACTCACTGCAAGTTCAGAAGACACCAACTGGCTGGAAAGATTAAATGAAACCAGCTTGATTGTATTCTAGTAAAAGAAACCCAAAACTTTGAGAGGAACAGTCTTCCAGCAGTGGGAAGGCTGTTAAGAAACGGCAAGCAATTTCAACCAGTGGAAAACTAACTCAGTTTCATTTGGAAGAAAGCAGAACTGGGTCAAACACTGAGAAATGCTTCCTAACTGCTCATCTTGCCAGGTGCTGGAGGCTTCCAGGGCAGGAGCAGATGAGCTCCTTGTGGAGACATTTTGGAACAGATTAGTTAACTGTCTTTTGGAAAAAGCTCTAATCAACCTAGTGATGCCCTAGTGCAGAGAGGTCTGGCCCCAGCGGTGTTCTGTGATCTCTTCCAGCCACGCAGCCACAGCCCTCCGGCTGCCACAGATGGAGACAGCCCAGACTGCTCGGACAGGTTGGAAAACGAGTAGGCAACAAGAAGCCAGACGAACAGTACAGGGAGAGATGCAGCTTTCAGCATCACACAACAGGAAATCTATCAAAGCACTGTTCAAAGAAGCCAAAGGGTTAGGAAAGTGGTTTAGATTTGAGATGGAATGAGTGGTCCGAGTAAGTGAGACCAGACCATAGAAAAAATAATAATGACAAAAAGGAGCTGCCAGCTTTGTTAACACCAAGTATCCCCAAACCTCCACAACTCCTGAGAGTTTCATCACCATAACACTGTATTTTAAAAGACAATCCTGGAATTGGATTCCATTAAACCATCCTATTTTGCCTAAAGCAGCAGTTCTTGGCTTGGACAGGACTTGAATTTTTAAGTCACCAGCACAATTTTCAGGACACTGGGCACAATGTCAGCACATGGACTCCCTCCCAGTGACTACAACCAATTCTTTGTTCCTTCTGCACTTTCTGCAACATTCAACAATTCTCTTAAAGATTAACAGCACCTAAACTAAATGGAAAAGAAAGGATTTTGTGGACTGACTGAGTTGCAGACTGAAGACACGCCAGTACTCGAAATAGCTATAAGACAATATTTGGCCATAAGCACAGGGCTCCTTCTATAGCAGCTATTAATAAGGGATCAAAAATAACTCCTGCAATATGCTCTGAAGTTTAAACCCTGGTTCTGCTGGCAAGGCCCTAAGTCTCTCATCAACAGACAAACTCACCACTTATCTTCTCCACCCTGAGAGAATGCTTGTTCAAAATAACTCAAGTGATATCAGTTGAAAAGACAAACCATTTGGGGCTGCGAAGGTCAATCCTGCTAGCCAGTCATACAAGAAAGAAAAGAACAGCTAGTGCAAACTGGGAAGTGAAGATGAAATCCATCTTCTGCAGGAACACCTGGATACTGTGCCCAGTCAGCTCTATCAGCTCAGGCTGCTGCAACTGGGACAGAAAAAGGCTCAAAACTCTGTGGATTTGCAAGGTGCTATGCCATACCTATACAAATTAATCCTCCTAGCTTAGAGGATGCTATGATTCACAAGAAGGATGTGAATCCTTCACATCAATCCTCACCACACGAAGGATGTTGAGGCTCTGGAGCGAGTCCACAGAAGAGCAACGAAGCTGGTGAAGGGGCTGGAGAACAGGCCTGATGAAGAATGGCTGAGAGAGCTGGGGGTGTTTATCCTGGAGAAGAGGAGGCTGAGGGGAGACCTCATTGCTCTCTCCAGCTCCCTGAGAGGAGGTTGTTGAGAGGAGGGAGCTGGGCTCTTCTCCCAAGTGACAGGGGTCAGGAGGAGAGGGAATGGCCTCAAGCTCCACCAGGGAAGGTTTAGGCTGGAGATTAGGAGGAAGTTTTTCCCAGAAAGGGTCATTGGGTATTGGCAGAGGCTGCCCAGGGAGGGGGTTGATTCACCTTCCCTGGAGGGGTTTAAGGGACGGGTGGACAAGGTGGTGAGGGACATGGGTTAGAGACTGGTGGGAATGGTTGGACTCAATGATCCAGTGGGTCTCTTCCAACCTAGTTGTTCTATGATTCTATGATGCGAAATCCAATGCCCAGGCCACTGCAGCAAGTTACCCCAAAATCAACAGTATCACCTACTAAATACAAAGTCCAACTGCCCCCCATGTACGCAATGCAGTATTGCCTCACCTGCTAAACACTGCTGGGTTTTCATTTTGAAATACTGCTTTAACATTTAAGAAGGTATTTGGACTTGTTAATTCTCCACTTATTTCTCTTCTTGCCTCAGTAGTAAATAATGCTTTTTAAATTATATTTTATATCATGAAGGGACTCCTCCTGCCACACCCCCCAAAGCCTGGCTCTGCAGCTTCAGAATGGACGAAAAAAATAGCTGTTTTAAAATTCTGAAGTCGTTTAATTCTTCTTTGTGGGGAAAAAAGCAAACATTCATCATCGCACCTTACGTGTAACTTTGGATGCCTCAATCTTATCTGTGCTAGTGTCTTCCTGCCAGTCAGAAGGACTTGTAAACAGCTTTGATCTTTCCTGCTACAGAACTCCCTCTGTGACTCGATTCCCTGGCTGTTCTTGCCCTCCTTGTTCTCCTGACGACTCTGAGATGGCAGAAGGAGGACTGCTCATACTGACCTACAGATGGGTACAGCACTAACTCATGTTGCCTTTATGACTTATGCTTTATTTATTCCTTCCTTAATAATTCCTCACATTTGATTTGCTTTTTTACCCCCTGCAGAACATCCAGGCTATCACATTAAGTCCCCACAAAAGCTTCTCCAGCCTGTAACAGCTGGACTGAAACTGCTCCTTCCCCACAATCATTACTTCCCACTTAACAAGCAGATGCTGCCAGCCCTTTCCTCAGCAGTTCCCCAGTGAAACCCTGCTCAGCCACCTTCCATTTTATTATCCGGAATATGCAGAACCATCAACAAACTGTTCCCTCACTTATTCCTTCTCCATCTCAGATATGGGGGTGCTGAGCAGCAGACTCCTTGGCAGATGCACAGAGTGACTCCGTTTCCACCTGAAAACTCATCTTTTATTCCTAAACTTTGTTTAATCTCCCGCAGCCCAGAAAGCCAACAATGTCCTGGGCTGCATCCAAAGCTGTGGGACCAGCAGGGTGAGGGAGGGGATTCTGCCCCTCTGCTCTGCCCTGGTGAGACCTCACCTGGAGTCCTGCATGCAGTTCTGGAGCCCTGAGCACAGGAAAGACATAGAGCTGTTGGAGTGAGTCCAGAGGAGGCCACAGAGATGATCCAAGGGCTGGAGCACCTCCTGTACAAGGATAGGCTGAGAGAGTCGCGGTTATCCAGCCTGGAGAAGAGAAGGCTCCAGGGAGACCTTGGAGCAACTTCCAGTGCTGAAAGGGGCTCCAGGAAAGCCGGGGAGGGGCTCTTCATCAGGGAGTGTAGGGATGGGATGAAGGGGAATGGTTTTCAGCTGAAAGAGGAGATCTTAGGAAGAAATGTTTTGCTGTGAGGGTGGGGAGGCCCTGGCCCAGGTTGTCCAGATAAGTGGTGGCTGCCCCATCCCTGGAGGGGTTCAAGACCAGGTTGGAAGGGGTTTGGAGCCCCTGATCCAATGGCAGGTGTCCCTGCCCATAGCAGAAGCATTAGAACTGGATGGACTTTGAGGTCCATTATGACCCAAAGCATTCTGTGATTCTACGATTGATTTTTTTTTTTTTTTTTTATTTCACAACAGCTTTGTTTCTTCCATAAAGGAACATTGCCAAAAGCATTTTGGAAATTGAAATGTACAACCTCCACCAGATTTCCCCTGTCAACATGTTTGTTGACTTCTTTGAGTTCATCACTTCCTAGATTCTTCTCAGAGTTCTTTTGGAAACCAGCAGTGCATGGAGAACTGTCACTTCCCTCTCACACGTCCTGCTGTAGGGGAGCTCCACTGGAAGCTTTTTTGTTCTCAATGCTATGTCACATACAGCAGTTACCAGCTTGGTGACTTCATACACCCAGTCCTCCTGAACAGATACCAGTTGGTGCCAAAGTCCTGAACTTTTCATTTGACTGAGCAGTCCTGGAGTCTCTTCTGTCATCCCTGCAGCTTGGGAAAGCTCAGAAAGCTGAATACTTATTTTTGATTTGAAGCAATCTTTGTACAGGAAGGACTGAAGGCAGCAGACACAGCATTACTGAGAAACAAGACAAAACTAGCACACAATGGCAAAACTGGGACAGATTTGTCATTTGAAACTATTTAGTTGAGCTGTACTCAAGACAGACTCTCCCGATACTCCCTAGGAGAAAACCTGTGTGCTCCCTGAATACCACATCTCTATTGTAGTGATGTACAATAGACGAGAATGCACACAGAGGTTGTGGAGAGGAGGGAGCTGGGTTCTTCTCCCAAGGGACAGGGGACAGGACGAGAGGGAATGGCCTCAAGCTCTGCTAGGGGAGGTTCAGGCTGGACATTAGGAAAAAAAAATTCATGTAAAGGGTGATTGGGCACTGGCAGAGGCTGCCCAGGGAGGGGTTTGAGTCACCTTCCCTGGAGGGGTTTAAGGTATGGGTGGATGAGGTGCTGAGGACATGGTTTAGTGATTGATGGGAATGGTTGGACTTGATCTGATGGGTCTCTCCCAACCTGGTGATTCTATAGCTACCAGATATAAAAGATAAGACACTGGGAACAAAGTATCATTCTTTTGATTTTGAAATAATTAGGATTTAAATTCTGCTAAATCATCATTTCTCAAAGATCTTTACTCAAAGTCTCTTGTTCCATAGATATGATATGCACAAGTCTGTAGAAGTTCTAGTCATCTGCAGCAAACACACTTGCTCTCATGCACCCACCTCGCCAAATTTATCCCACCATCCAGCTCCAAGGACGAGTGGGGAGACTAAGGAATCTGTGTGCGAACAGAGGAAGAGGCAAACCCTCACAGACATCTTACCTGCGCACACACCTTTGCACAGAGGTCTAACGCACTGAGCACCTTGGGCGCAGCTCACTCTGTGCTGCCATCACCCCCAGAATGGTCTGAGGATGAACAGTGCAGGTGCTGCAGAGCTGCAGGGGACTCGTATCACCTTCCAGCTTTTCCCCTGTAAGCCTGTGAATGGCTAAGGGACTGATGGTCTGGGACACAAATGGTAGCAGACAGGCAAGTGACATGGGGACTAGAGACAGGTGAACAGTCCCTGGGCAGGCCAAACTCCAGGAGGAGCGTTTTGGTCCAGCATGTACCTGAGTGGGCCCAGAAGAGCACACATACCTCAGGAATGCAGGAGCAGCCAGTGCATGGTGGAACTGCTCAGGAACAGCAACCAAACTGGCTCAGATACCACCTAGGACCATCAAGAAGAATACAGAACAAGCTGTTCCTTCCATCCAAGGACAGGCTGGGAGAGCTGGAATTCTTTGGTTTGGAGAAGATTAGGCTTTGGGGAGAACTTAGAGCAGCTTCCAGTACTGACAGGGGCTCCAGGAAAGCTGGGGAGGGGCTCTTGATCAGGGAGGGCAGGGACAGGATGAGGGGGAACAGTTTTCAGCTGAAAGAGGGGAAATTGAGATGAGATCTTTGGAAGAAATGTTTTGCTGTGAGGCTGGGGAGGTCCTGGCCCAGGTTGCCCAGAGCAGCTGTGGCTGCTCCATCCTTGGAAGTGTTCAAAGCCAGATTGGATGGGGCTTGGAGCCCCTGATCCAGTGGGAGGTGTCCCTGCCCATGGCAGCGGTGGGACTGGCTTTGAGGTCCCTTCCAACCTAACCCAGTCTGTGACGATACCCTAGAAGCATTTAGTTTGCTGTGCAGGAGTGTCTGATGGTCACCGCAGAGCTACAGGCAAAGATGCTGAAGCCTCCTGCACTGTGCACTACAGGAGTGCTTCAGGGGAAGTTGTCTGATACAAGATGGGTTAGAAGGAATGGACTGAGGAGAAGCAGACAGGTCCCGGTTGCTGCACTGTGCAGCTCCAGAGCCCCAACCCAGGTAACAAAGGGGAAGGAAGGACCATGGATCACATTTGGGACCAGACAGGGTGCACATAAGGCTCAGGAGGGATCTGGCTGATGTCACTGCAAAGTCACTATCCTCTTTCAAAGCTCACAGTGGCAAAGGGAGGCCACTGATGACACACAACCACCACCCATCACTTAAGAAGAATACAAGGAACCACGGGCCTGTAGGCCCCAATGCTGCCCCGGGAAAGGCTATGTCGTAAATCCTGCTGAAAGCTACTTCCAGCCACACGCAGGAGGTGGTGGTGACTGGGATCAGCCAGCATGGATTTACCAGCAGGGGATCTTGCCTAAGGGGAATGCCCTCCACAGTGACAACTGGCTGGGCGGACGATGGGGGAACAAGCGTGAAACGTCTTTCACATGAGCTCTGAGAGGATTCTTATAAGCACGTTGTCGAGCCTTGGACTGCAGCAGCAGATGGTTAGTGATGGAAAACTGTCCAGAACACCCGTCTCACGGGGTGACAAAGCCCAGCTGGCAGCAGATCACCAGTGCCATCCCTCCACACTGATACCAGGACCAGTACAGTTCAATGTCTACTTACAAACTTGATTAACAGCAATTGTGGGACTGTGAGCACACCCACCAAGTTTGCAGACGGTGTCACACTGGTTGGCATGGCTTGGGTAGAAAGCCCTTCACAGAGGAACCTATGGAGGCTGGAGAAGTGGCCTGGCAGAGAGCGTGTGAGACTCAACCGTGCCAAAGGCAAAGTCCTGCCTACCCTGGGACAGAATAACTCCTTGTAGTGACACAGACTGGGACAACTGGCTGTAAAGCAACTCTGCAGAAAAAGATCTGCCAAGTTCTCAGGGGGGCAGAGCAGACAGATGAGAGGCACTCAACAATGGCTTTTATGGACTATCGGTGTAATGGTCTGGAACAGGCTCTGACACAGAACATCCACTTTCTTCTTCGCATGGAAATAGTAGTTTTGAGTGCATGGCACACAGATTCCCCTAATGGCTAACAAGATGGATGAGACCATCAGCATGTGGTAAGTTGAGCTGGTCGGAGCACAGCGTAGTTCGATTGGCTTCCCAAGAACATAGCGAAGAAGCACGAAGCAAGACAAGAACTGAAAGCTGGCATCAAGTGATGAAGCCAGCTTTGAAGGTTTAACCTAGATACTACTTGCTTTGGAAACAAGTCACTTCCTCACCTCCTCTAGGGAGAGCTATTTCAGCTCAGTAGCTGTAATTCTGCTTGAAAAACTTGTTGCAGACTACTTTTAAAAACCACTTTTTGCATCAAAAAGCAAGACGTTGTGGTACTAGGCTAGGATGTAGAATTCTGCAAATGCCATCAAGGTGGTCTGAAGCATTTTTGCCAGTGTAATCATTTTTGGTAACAATTTGGTATATTAACACAATGTGTAGATGGCACCAACAGCACAAATGCGTTCACTTAAAGACTCAAGCAAGGGCATTTGTTGTGACAGGAACTTCTGCTGCCACGATCACTTCACTTTAAAAACAAAATAAATCAGACAATTGGCAAGTCTACAGTGCTTGTGTGTCTGTCACACACATATTTACACTCTTACCCAGACTCAAGGACTTGCTCCTCTTCCTGGACAGGTATAGGGTGTGTGAATGCAACCAGTTAGCTTAGATCTGGTATCCATAAAACCATGAAATCTGCCTACACTGGGGAGCACAGCATATTGTTTACAGAAACCAGAAAGCAAACAGGGTAGAAAAGTGGTCTGTTAGATAAAAATAGGATATTCTATCCTAATATCCTAAAGACAGTATATTGGGAAAAAATCCTTCACCAGCTTCTGGTGAAGCCCTAGCAGAGACTGCCCAGGGCAGTGGTGGAGTCTCCATCTCTGGAGAGGTTCAAAACCTGTGGCAGTGGCACTATGGGACATGGTTTAGTTGGACTGGATGAGCTTAGAGGAGGCTGAGAGGAGACCTCATTGCTCTCTTCAATTCCCTGAAAGGAGGTTGTAGAGAGGAGGGAGTTGGCCTCTTCTCCCAAGGGACAGGACGAGAGGGAATGGCCTCAAGCTCCGCCAGGGGAGATTTAGGCTAGATATTAGGAGGAAGTTTTTCCCAGAAAGGGTCATTACGCACTGGCAGAGGCTGCCCAGGGAGGGGATTGAGTCACCTTCCCTGGAGGGGTTTAAGGGACAGGTGGACAAGGGCCTGAGGGACATGGTTTAGTGTTTGATAGGAATGGTTGGACTCGATGATCTGGTGGGTCTCTTCCAACCTGGTGATTCTATGATTCTAAGAAAATGAAGAATACTTCATGTTCTAAATTCACAACAGTATTTAAGGTAAATATTCCAGTGATTTCTGTTGGCAGAGGCAGGCTCTCTGTTAATGCCGTAAGTCGGAGCAGTGCCCTGGCTACACCAGAACAAGTAAAGCGAGCCTGGTTACTCTCAGGTGGCCAGGGCACAGATCACCTGCCCCAGCAACCTTCCAAGGGAGAAATCCCTAACAGCAACTTGCGTGACCTATCAGCTTGTCACTCAAGAACCATAATTAATGATAGTTTCAGGTAAGGCTGACATTCCTATGAAGCTAAATCCTGGAAGAGGAAGAGAAACTCTGCTTCATGTTCTGGTTTCAAAACAAAACACAAGCAGTGATTCTTCAGGAAGCATCAACCCAAGCGCACAAACAGCCTGAGTTGATTTGATGCAGCTCTATGTGTGGGTCTGAACAGCTTCAGGGCATTTCACATCCGTTTAGGTTACGGCATTACATTTACAAATGCAAACTAAACTGCTTTAAGCGGGTTATGCTGGCAGAACCCTCACACACACTGGCACCAGCTCACTCAACCCCTACCTGTCGCCTCTCACTAAACCCACAGCAGTGTTTAGAATCATAGAATCACCAGGTTGGAAGAGACACACCAGATCACCGAGTCCAACTATTCCTATCAAACATTAAACCATGTCCCTCAGGACCTCGTCCACCTGTCCCTTAAACCCCTCCAGGGAAGGTGAATCAACCCCCTCCCTGGGCAGCCTCTGCCACTGCCCAATGACCCTTTCTGTGAAAAACTTTTTCCCTTATGTCCAGCCTGAATCTCCCCTGGTGGAGCTTGAGGCCATTCCCTCTTGTCCTGAAAGGAAAGACCTGATGCTACAAGTTGTTGCTATCGCATCATTTCAGATGTAAAAAAAAAAAGCATAAAGCTTTGCAAGTGAATCGCATTAACTGTCTAAGGCAGTGAGGAATGACAAATTATAAATAGGAGGTGGCTGCAGACAGGCTCCCGAAATGGATGGTGAGCAATCGTAGTGGCAAACCAATGCTGCAGCTCGGGGCGTCAGAGAGCAGCCAGGTTCAACTTTCCCCTGGCAAGGCAGTGACACAGGAAAGGCTGGTGGCAGGTGGGCATTCTGCACTCGGTACAGCTCACAAAGATTTACAGGCCAGGCTGAACGCTGGAAAAGCCTCCCCGAAACTGCCTGTGTCCCTCTGCAAGGTCAGCGTATTGTACTATGGAAACATTTCCAGTGAGGCGCTTACAAGTTATGGCTGTTCTATTTTTCCAGCTACAGGAAACAAGCCATGAAGAAAAAGACAGCATTTTTTAAAAAAAAGTCACACTATTGAAAGAGTGAATTTTCATTGTTTTCAGATGAGCAAAGACTATATTTAAGCTGAGAGCTTGAAGCTGTAAGGAGACTGATCTTTCAAAAATGTCTTTAACGTGAAATACTTAACGAAAGCGCATACAGATGTATTTTCTAAACTACCGGTAATCTGTAAGTACTGAACACTGTAATTATTACAAATGAGTGCTGTCAAGGGAAACGTGGAGGTGCCTGAATTAAGAATTTTGACATTTCTGACTATCAACAGCTTGACGAGCAGTGCTGCCTGACTCGGGGGACGTGGCTGCCAGCAGCCAGGGATACCACTCTCTCCAGCCTGGGAATCAGGAAAGGCAAATTTCCCCTGAAAAACATATTTTAAGAATTAAGTATTGAGGAAGTATTAGGAGATGCATCTCTGGGGTGAAGGAAGTAAAATCTGGTGCCTAGAAACTGTGTGGGTGGGAGCTCCATTGGAGTGATGTGATGAGAAAAAGTCCCACGGTGCAGAGACCACATCGCACTCTATTCTCAAGAAGCTGACAGCAGCTTGGAAAATTTCTCTGCACAGGCCTGGCTGGACTATACTCACTGTGAAGTTGTTCCTAAACGTACTGATGGGAGCCCCACAAACCCAGGCACCTAAACCCCCACCAAATCACTCTTTCCAAATTCTTACAAACTGAACTGTTCCTGCTTAGCACGTGGAACACCTCCTCCCGCGTCCCCGCGCAGATCAGTTTGCTGCAGCCCAATAAAGGAGATGGCCGGGACAGCTGCTGCACCTCCCTGCAGAAGGAGTGCTGAAAATAAACCTCCGACTCAGACCCCAGGATCTGTACTGGGCACCTTCACCACGCTGGGGCTGCACCATTATCACTGGGTCAAACAGTTCACTCACTCAGAGAGCTTGCAGCAGGGGAGCAGGGGCTGCTCTTCCCTGAAAGGCTCTGGGTTTCTCTTCCCTTCATTTTTATCCCAGCCCTGGGCACAAATGCAAATTTTTAAAAAGCTAAGCAGACATTTCAGAGAATTTAAGGCTCCCCCTGCTCTCATTGGTATTCAAAAGCAAGAAAGAAAAAAAAAATCACAATTTATACAACCACTTATATAAGATTCCCCCCTCCCAGCCTTCCTAAAAAGATCACTCTCAAACGCCCAGTGTGACAGGCACTTCTGAGTTATAGGATGCAATAATCTCAACCGAGAGCGAGCACACCAACTCAGAAGTCTTATATTTTAATACCAGACAGTTATTATCTCAGTACATTACAGCACACAACACTCCAGACGTCTCACAAGCCCCTCTTCAGAATACTAAGTCTCTAAACCTGTTTGTAGCAGAAACAGCTCCCAGCCCCTCACACTCGCCACTACAATAAGCCAGAGGTGTCATAAATCACAAAACCAATACCAGGATGATGGCAGCTTCATCCTAGTTAGAGCTGAAAGAGCTCCACACAGAAACATTGCTTTAATGTTTCAGCATGTCTCAACCAGGCCAATGTGAGCTGCAAGACATTGGTGTGGGACAGTGGATCATTCCAGGCACTGCATTCGTGGTTCATTCCTGCATTTTTTTGCTAAGGCTTTCAATTTTATCAAAGAGTGCTGATTTAGACAAGTTTGCCACTTTAAAGACTTGTGTCCATCTCTAACACGGGCTCGACCATTTTATCTGCACAAGACAGAAAGCTTCCAGCAGATTTTAAGTGCAACTATCTTTCCCTGTAATACCCTTGCTTACCAAAGACTTTCACATGGGGCCAGAGCTCTGGAGACCTCAGCAGCCGCGCTGTAGAGATCATAGAATCACCAGGTTGGAAGAGATCCACTGAATCATTGAGTCCAACCATTCCCATCAAACACTAAACCATGTACCTCAGGACCTTGTCTACCTGTGCCTTAAACAGCTCCAGGGAAGGTAAATGAACCACCTCCCTGGGCAGAATCTGCCAGTGCCCAATGACCCTTTCTGTGAAAAACTTCCTCCTAATCTCCAGCCTAAATCTCCCCTGGCAGAGCTTGAGGTCATTCCCTCTTGTCCTGTCCCCTGTCACTTGGTAGAAGAGGCCAGATCCCTCTTCTCTACAACCTCCCTTCAGGATGAGACGAGATCAGATGAGAACTTTGCCCGGACAGCACTCAAGGGCCAGGTCATCACTTCCCAGTGCCACCACAGAGGAAGCCATAGCTGAAAACGCTCCCAGTTCACTTGCTCAGTGTTGATGGGGAGCCACAGCGCTTGGCTCTTCTCATCACTAGATGGGGTAACGGAAGCTGAGGAAGGAAGCAAAGAAGGTGCACGTTTCCCAGCACAAATATCCACCTACTGCTGAAAACAGAATAAATTTTCTTCCAGCACCTAAGAGCTGAGTGGCTGCTGCGGTTGGGTTCATCCCCAGGAACCAAACCAAAGAGCTGAGAAACTGCCCCTGCCCAAAGCCAGGGAACTCCTCCTGGCACTTCAAGTAACTTCTCCAGTGCTCTCACTCATTTCAGTTCAAGGTTAGTTTGTTTAATCTAGAGTTCATTCTGCCTACACAGGAGACTGTTTTGAAATAGAGACAAGAGACAGACAAGGGACAAAACACCAAGCCAAAAAAGGGACCGTGTAAGCCAAGAACAAGAAAATAAAGGCATTAGGTTGGTAAAATAGCACTTTAGGTGTTAACTGGCTTTGTCTAAGAAATTCCTGTTGTATTGAAGGTAGCTTCCAAGCTTTCTCACTTTTATCCAGAGTACGTACTATTCGTACTCCCATTTATAAGTGAAAACCAAACAAAGTATTTAGGTTACCCCAGTGATAAATCCTATTTTTGACAACACCACATTTCAGTCTGATGAGCAGCGTTAAATACAGTACGAACAGCTTGCAACTTCTGTTTCCCTTGGCAGAAGTCACCTTCGGAAAGTAACTGTTCAGGGTGTGGTGGAAAAGGTACGGCTCTCCCTAGATAACCTTCTCTTCCAAGGACTACTGTATTTTTAGGCAGCGCAACCTGATGTACTACACTAATATCACCGATTCAAAGACCAGAAACCAAACTACCTTAGATACAGCTGTGATGCCCCAAACATATGCAAATGTGGTACTTGAACGCTTCGTTCAAGTATTTCCATGCCACTGTATGTTGTGTTTGATCCTCGTAGAATCACAGAATCACCAGGTTGGAAGAGACCCATCGGATCATCAAGTCCAACCATTCCTATGAAACATTAAACCATGTCCCTCAGCACCTCGCCTAGCCATCCCTTAAACACCTCTAGGGAAGGTGAATCAACCACCTCCCTGGGCAGCCTGTTCCAATGCCCAATGACCCTCTGTGTGAAAAACTTCCTCCTAATGTCCAGCCTAAATCTCCCCTGGTGGAGTTTGAGGCTATTCCCTCTCATCCTGTCTCCTGTCACTTGGGAGACGAGGCCAGCTCCCTCCTCTCTCAAGGCAGAATCACCAAGAGAGAAAAGCCTCTTTTAGACACTTTCAGAAGCTGCTGCATACCAGCCCTCTGTGTGGGGAATCACTGCTGGACCTGTCTCAGTTATCCTCTAAAACTTCTCCAGGCTGCCTCAGTCAGGACTGCAGCTCCAACAGATGAGCCAGCTACTCTTTGCTCCATGTCCTCCAGCAATGATGCCCTCGCTAGAGAAAACAGCAACCCACCGCAGGAACCCTCCTTTCCATGCCCTCCATCTCCTGGCTTTTATTCCAGAGATAGCACCTCAATGATTCTTCCAATCATCTCCTGACTGCTGTGATTAGGGAGAGGGGACTGTGGTTTTGGACCTCCCAAAAACCCTGCTGCCTTCTGCTTCCCTAGGTCTGCATGCAACGCCTGGAAGTGAGTAAAGGGACAAATTTGCCGAGCAGCAACCAAAACCCAATCAGCCCAAGTCTGATGTGGATGCTGCTTCATAAAGCTCTGAGGAACAAGCAGAGACGCCTACAGTTTTACAACTCTGTCTCAGAAGTAGAAATAACTTAAACTGGGACTGCCTGAGATGTTATAGCCTCAGCCACCCAACCCAGAACTGCTGCACAAAGCACCCAGCTCATTAGGAAGCAGTTTCGGGATTGCTGCAGCTGCCCAGCACCTGGAAATAAAGCAAAAACTAGAGCTAGGCCACAACAAGTGACAGAAACTCTGGAGATATTTCATGAGCAACTCACTTGTCTGTGGAACAGGCAAAAGGGAAAGAGCTGGTAAACCATCAAAGGGCAGACAAAGGGTAAACATCCTTGTCTGCTGTCAACCTTTGTGAATGAGTTCTTAAAGACAGAGAAGCGCTGCCTATGATATGGAGACGCCTTCCCAACCAGAAGCACCAGAAATTTATTCCCCTATGGTTCAGTTTTCATCGAAGTCCACTTTTCAGTTCTATCTGTCGCTCAGGAGGAAAAGAGGGCATTTCACACTAGATTCCCATCATCTGCAAACGCAAAAGCTCAACTGCAGCCGATACTTTGCTTCGCCTAATGGTAGTGGGTTTCTTAGAATCATAGAATAATAGAATCACCAGGTTGGAAGAGACCCACTGGATCATCAACTCCAAACATTCCGACCAATCTCTAGCCCATGTCCCTCAGGACCTCATCCACCCGTCCCTTAAATCCCTCCATGGAAGGTGAATCAACCCCCTCCCTGGGCAGCCTCTGCCAGTGCCCAATCACCCTTTCTGGGAAATTTTTTTCCCTAATGTCCAGCCTGAACCTCCTCTGGTGGAGCTTGAGGTCATTCCCTCTCGTCCTGTCCCCTGTTCCTTGGGAGAAGAGCCCAGCTCCCTCCTCTCCACCACCTTCTCTCAGAGAGTTGCAGAGAGCAATGAGGTCTCCCCTCAGCCTCCTCTTCTCCAGGATAAACACCCCCAGCTCTCTCAACCATTCCTCATCAGGCATATTCTCCAGCCCCTTCACCAGCTTTGTTGCTCTTCTCTGGACTCACTCCAGAGCCTCAACATCCATGTTCATGTTCACTCACATTTTGCTAACATCTCCCTTTCCAACTTGTGTTAGACACAAAACCACTGCCAAATATACACCACATTCAATGAACTAAGCTCAACTCTGATAACAGACGACTGATGCTCATTCAAAAGCATTTTGTGGGCACAAAGGTAAGGATACAGACATAACTGGAGGTACAGATAACAGATACTGGCTCCTGCTGCACCCGAGGCCTCCAAAGATGATGACACAAGGAGGCTCAGAAGTATCCCTTGTAACTTAATAGATTATATTCAAAATTCAGCCTTGTCATTACAAATAGCAGACAGCTTCCCACCCAGCAGAAAAGCACACAACGGTTCTCAGTCACAACAGCCCAGAGAGTAGAGAAAGTCAATCTGCCTTTGTTTGAATGTCACACAACATCCAGGGCCATAGAACTAAACCAACAGGCAAGATTGGTCTGAGGTTCTGTAGAAGCAGACAGCAACTCTGACAAATTAAATTAATTGACTTCGTTAAGCCTTCCGCTACCTAAAAAGACATTTGCTTGTGCAAAACAAGGTTCGCTTAGTGTTAAGTTTTTTAACCAAGGAAGAATTTTACCCAACCTTTCCTTCACAAAGCAAATGTTTTACAATGCGTAGGATCTTCCTCATTTTTGCATTCCAAGGCCTTATGGCTTCACAAGCATGAAGTGAGAGCAGGCAGTCACCACACCTCACGATGTCATGTTTCTAATTCTGAGAGAGTCACTGGAAAACCCTCACAGGTACAACCTCCATGCCATTTGTCAAGCAGCACTCTGAGATCCTCAGACTAATCGGAGCTCTGCTCACACTGCACCAAGGCCAGTGCTGTCTCCCAGGTAACATGAACAAACCTGCTCTGGACAAGCTCAGTGACAAGGAAGCTACAGCCAATAAACATTTTCATCCGATACAGATTGGAGTTGGCCTGGATGTAAACCTGTCCCTTCCAACCTAAATCAACCTACGCTGCTATGTACAACAAAACCTGTAGCAAATCAGGATTTGGTTCCTGCACTCCATTTGGGTATGCAGGAACTTCTCAGTGTTGCCCAAAAGATGCAGAGAAAATGTTTAAACATCAACAGGACACGGGAACAAAGCTTTTACGAACTCAAAGTCAGATCAGCCTCCTTTCCCATAAAGTTTCTGATTAAACACTTCACTGACGAGACTCACTTGCACATCCAACATCTCCTTGACTGCTCACTCACCTCAAAGCTCTTCCAAGCACCAAGCCCTCGGTGTTACTGTTCAGTTATGTGACACTCAGCACCCCAGACACAACTCTGTACGGATACAGAAGTACATTTGCAGCCTGCTTGTCATTATACGGCTTGTTGTATATCCCAGAAGGTTGCCCTTGCAGACGTAACCACTCATTGTCTGATGAGCCTAAGGCACTTCACGACACACTCTTGGCCAAGCGTCACATTACGTACATCAAACCCTCAGATGCTTCTCAAGAGATCGGAACTGATCCTGGCTGGAAAGTCCTCATGAAGTCACACCAACATTACCACACTTCTGCCCACCCTGGATATATTATATCCTTACCCTTGTCTCTACCACGACTTATTGATCTGATAATAAATGTACACATGCTGTGGTGGGAGGTGTCCCTGCCCATGGCAGGGGGGTGGAAATGAATGATCTTTGAGGTCCCTTCCAACCCAAACCCTTCTAAGATTCTGTGGACTGGAGGTAACTTCTGCAGTGTCACTGCTTTGCGATTGTTGTCCCAAAAACCACAAAGCAAGCTGAACTGTGACAAAGTTCACTGCTTTGTCAGCTGAAGCCTTATTCAACCTGACAGTTCGCAAGCTCCTGTGCTCTTTGCTTCAGCACTTGTTCTTGGAATTCCAGAAGAACATCCAGAGCCACGAGCAAGTGTGCTTGTGAACCAAGCTTTTAAATGTCCCAAACGCTTCAGCCCAGTAATGAAGAAAACCCAATCAACTCGCTGACTGTCCTGCTATTTGGGTTTGTTCTTCACAAGCACATCGTCTCCAGACGTTATTCCCAGACTGTGCTTCTTGTCTCAGCCCCATCACTTCACTTCGTATCTAACCCAGGAGATCCTGAGCTAAGGAAATGTTCTGCCCAAGGCTGACCCGGATTCAATCTGATACATTTCACTGACCAGATGCAACAACCTAGGAGGCTGATTTCACCTGCCCAGCTAGGTTCTGGATTGCTCTGAGATGGCAACAGGTTTCCCACTGTTAAAAAGGTCCCTCACGTTCCTGCTCCTTTACACAGGGACGGCACAAGAAAGACAAAAGGCAACGCGTGTTTCTGGTCGGGCAAGGCTTGGCAAGGCTTGGCCGCTCCGAGGCCAACTTCTGCGACTACTTTTGTATCATTTTCAGCACAGTGGGATGAACGTCAATATAATTGATGTTGCTGTCTGAGACACAGGCACTCTGGTCTCTGCCAAGGCAGCCAAGGAACAGCACAGGGAAGTTCAAGGCAACCCAGATACAAAGAGAGCTGAGGAGACGCTTTGGACCTTGAAGGAACTGCACCCCAGGGGACACTGACTGGACACTGATGTGGTTCCCAGGGCCAAGGGATAAAGACACCCAAAAATAACAACCCCAGCCCTCACCAGGCCTGCGTAACGGCCAGCCCAGTGCGGAATGGGCTCGTGGAGCAGCTCAGCACCCCTGTGCAAGGCTGAATCTCCTCTCGGAGCTGCTCGGTGCCACTGTGCAAGGCTGGACCCCTCCTCATTTTCCAGCTCAGCACCCCTGGACGAGTGTGGATGCCTTCTCCAAACTGCTCAGTGGCCCCGTGCGTGGTTGTATCCCCTTTCTGAGCTGCTCAGTGCCCCTGGGCAAGGACAGAGCCCCTCATTTTCCTTCCCAGCACCCCTGTGCAAGGGTGAATCAATCCTCTCTCTGAGCTGTTCAGACATGTGATGTCAGACCTGCTTCTCTGAGCAGCTCAGCACCCCTGTCCATGACCAGCCCCCCATTTTGCTGCTCAGTTCCCCTCTGCGAGACTGGATCCCTTCTCTGACCTGCTCACTGTCCCTGTGTGAGGTCAGACTGCCTCACCTTGCTGCCCAGCAGCCCTGTGTGAATCCGCATACCCTCTCTTGAGCTGCTCACCAGCCCTGTGCAAGGCTGGAACCCCTCTCTGAGCTGCCCGGCACCACTATGCAAGTTCATTCCTCTCTTTTTCTTGCCCAGCACCCCTGAGCAAGGCTGGAACCCCTCTCCGAGCTGCTCAGCAGCCCTCTGCGAGGCTGGAATCCCTGAGCAGCTCAGCACCCCTCTGCAAGGCTGGATCCCCTCTCTGAGCAACTCAGCACCTCTGTGTGAGGCTGGAACTCCTCCATAAGCTGCTCAGCGCCTCTGTGCGTGGCCAGACCTCCTCATTTTCTTGCCCAGCACCCCTGTGCAAGGCTAGATCCCCTCTCTGAACTACTCAGCACCCCTGTGTAAGGCTGGATCCCCTCTCCGAGCTGCTCAGCACCTCTGTGTAAGGCTGAAACCCCTCTACAGGTTGCTCAGCACCCCTGTGCGAGGTTGGATCCCCTCTCTGAGCTGCTCTGCATCCTGTGTGAGCCTAGATCACCTCTCTGAGCTGCTCAGTGCCCCTTGTGCGAGGTTGGATCCCTTCTTCTGAGCTCCTCGGCACCTCTGTGTGAAGCGGGAATCCCTCTCCGAGCACCTCAACAACTCTGTGCTAGGCTGGAATCCCTCTCTGAGCTTCTCAGCACCTCTGTGCAAAGCTGGAATCCTTCTCCGAGCACCTCAGCATCTCTCTGCTAGGCTGGAACCCCTCTCTGAGCTGCTCAGCACCTCTGTGTGAAGCCGGAATCCCTCTCCGAGCACCTCAGCACCTTTGTGCTATTCTGGAATCTCTCTCTGAGCTGCTCAGCACCTCTGTGCAAAGCTGGAATCCTTCTTCGAGCACCTCAGCAACTCTGTGCGAGGCTGGATCCCCTCTCTAAGCTGCTCTGCATCCTGTGTGAGCCTAGATCCCCTCTCTGAGCTGCTCAGCATCCCTGTGGGAGACCGGAACCTCTCTCTGAGCTGCTGAGAGCCCCTCTGCGAGGCTGGATCCCCTCTCTGAGCTGCTCAGAGCCCCTGTGGGAGGCTGGAAGCCCTCTCTGAGCTGCTCATCGCCTCAGTGCGTGGCCAGAGCTCCTCCTTTTCTCGCCCAGCGCCCCCGCGGCAGCTCTGTCCCCTGGTTTTCTCGGCCCGGGGCGGCGGGTGCGGCCGTACCTGGTGCAGAGCCGTCAGCCCGTCCACGTTGGTGGTGTCGACGCGGGCTCCGCGGCCCAGCAGCCGCCGCACCTCCTCGCAGTCGCCGCTGGCGCAGGCGGCCAGGAAGACGGCTCCTTCCTCGAAGCGGACGCGGGTCCCCCCCGCGCCGCGGTGCCGGCCCCGGCCGCCCGCCACGGGCTCCTGCTCGGTGAGGGAGCCCTTCCAGCGCCGCAGCTGCTCCGCCCGCCGCAGCCGCGCCGACTCGGCCCGCTTGCCGCCCAGGTGCTCGGGCTCCGACATCGCCGCCCGCTCGGAGCGCAGGGAGCGCGCGGCGCCTCAGCCCGGAGCGGCGCGCGGCGCCCCCGCCGCCATCTTCGCCTCGCCCCGCCCCGCCCCGGCCGCCGCGGGGGATGCCGGGACTTGCAGTTCCCGCCGACGGAGTCGCACCTGGGCGCGGGCGCGAACCACGAATCCCAGCGGCCCCGGCGCGGCGACCCGCTGCGGACTACGAATCCCGGCGGCCCTCGCGCGCCGATCCGCATCGGACTATGAATCCCAGCCGCCCCCGCGCGCCGACTCGCCGCGGACTACGACTCCCGGCGGCCCCCGCATGGGCCGCCATCGCCCCTACTGCGTCCGTGAAGGGGGCAAGGAGTCCAGGAAGGGTGGGGCGGGGTGGGGATGCAACGAACCTTGAAGATGATCCAGTGCCAGACCCGCTCCCGTGGACAGGGACGCCTCCCACTGGACCAAGGGGTCAATTTTCCCCAGGGACGTTAATGTTATTTGGAGCCTAATCAAGGTCTGTGGTCTCTGCCATCACAGATCTGACAGGAGCCTTTCTGTCTTCACCAGAGCAGGACAAACTCGGTCACTTGCTTTGCCTCTACACACACAGAATCACAGAATCGTGTGATGATTTAGTCTGGAAGGGACCTCAAAGCCCACCCAGTCCCACCCCTGCCATGGGCAGGGACACCTCCCACTGGATCAGGGCCTCCAAGCCCCATCCAACCTGCCCTTGAACCCCTCCAGGGATGGGGCAGCCACCCCTGCTCTGGGCAGCCTGGGCCAGGGCCTCCCCACTCTCATCATAAAGAAATTCTTCCATCTAGTCTAAATCTACCAGTCTAAATCTCCAGTTTATACCCATTGCCCTATTCCTATCCCTACAAGCTTTTGTGCACAGTCCCCAGATTTCCTGTAGCCCCTTCAGGCACTGGAAGGTCACTAAGATCTCCTTGGAGCCTTCTCTTCTCGCAGCTGAACAACCCCAATTCTCTCAACC